>CAUYSK010007798.1:0-30595 GCA_963575035.1 Avahi laniger
CGAAAGAATCATATGGTCTTTATTCTTGCTTTTAATTATGTGGCGAATTGCATTTATGGATTTGCGTATGTTAAACCAGCCTTGCATCCCTGGAATAAAGCCCACCTGGTCATGGTGAATTATTTTTTTGATGTGCTGCTGAATTAATTTTAGCCATTATGGTGGGTAGTATTATCTTACTACAGTTTTAATTTACATTTCCTTGATGACTAATGATGTTGAGTGCTTTTTCATGTGTTTATTAACTATTTGTACACAATCTTTTGTGAAGTGTCTGTTCACATCTTTTACTCATATTTTATAGTGTTGTCTCTTTATTATTGAGTTGTAAGCATTCTTTAAATATCTTAAACATAAATCTTTTGGCCAGATACAAAGGTTCATACCTATAATCCCAGCATTTTGGGAGGCCAAATTGGGAGGATTGCTTGAAGCCAGGAGTTCGAGATCAGCCTGGGCAACATATTAAGACCTCATTCTTACATACACACACAAAAAATTAACTGAGTATGGTAGTTCAGGCCTGTAGTCCTACCTACTCAGAGGCTAAGGCAGGAGGATCGCTTGAGCCCAGGAATTCAAGGTTACAGGGTTACAGTGAGCTATAACTGGGACATTGCACTCCAGCCTGGGTGACAGAGTGAGACCCTGTCTCTTAAAAAAAAAAAATCTTCACTAAACTAAGGGACGTGGGGAGCACTAAAGGGAGGGAAGGGCACGCCTTTAACCTATATATGGATGGGGCAAAGACATAAAGTGTGGCTAGAATGTGTGTACCCTCACAATACCTTGGAATAATAATAAAAAAAAAAAACTTCTTTCAGAAAGTGAATCAAACGAAATGCAAAGGCCAGAATGTCCCGGCTGAATGGGCCTGGTTTAGTGGGGAACTAACCATTCTGTCATTCTCGCCTCTTTGATCCAATGGGACTCTTTGCAAAAGGATGAGTTTACAGACACGTAGACCTCAAGTCTCAACTCGGGTGGCCTTGTGTGACTTAATCTCTGCGCCTCCATTTTTCGTCATCTTTAAAAAAGAAACATTTAAAACAACAGTGAGATATGTTCGGATGGTTATTATCCAAAAGACAGGGCAAGGATGTAGAGAAAAGGGAACCCTCGTACACTGTCGGCGAAAATGTTACTTAGTATGGCCATTATGAAAAAATGTACGGAACTACCAAAAAATTAAAAATAGAACTACCAAACGATTCAGCAATCCCACTACTTGGTCTGATCCAAAGGAAATAAAATCAGTATCCTGAAGACATATCTGAACTCCCATGTTCACCGTGGCACTATTCACTCACTATAGCCAAGTTGTGGGAACAATCTGAGTATCCATCAACAGATTCATGGTAAAGAAAATACATTCTATACCCAAAATAGAATACTATGCAGCCCCAAAGCAGGGCTGGGGGAAGGGGGGATGTCTGTCATTTGTGACAACATGGATGAACGTGGAGGACGTCAGGTGAAATAAGCCAGGCACAGAAAGACAAATACTGCACGATCTCACTTATATATGGAATCTAAAAGAGTCAAACTCACAGAAGCAGGGAGTAGGATGGTGGTTACCAGTGGCTGGGGTGGGGGCTGGGGAGGTGTTGGTTAAAGGGTGCAAAATTTGCATCTGGAGCTGAAAAATCCCTAAGCCAGAGGGAACCCCAGGACCACAGGGCTTGGGGTAGGAAGGAGGGAAAGGAGGAGTCCTGAAAGATCAACAAATCCAGCCCCTAGCTACCTCTGGGGTCCTCTGGTTAGAGGGGAAAATAGTTCAAGAGATCTGTTGTACAGTATGGTGACTATAACTAATAACAATGCAGTGTGTATTGTACTTGAAAGTTGCTAAGAGAGTAAATTTTAAATGTTCTCACCACAAAAAAAAAAAATAAGTGAGTTAATGGATGTGCTACATGGCATTCTGCAGTGCATACACATATCAAAACATTATGTTGTACCCCACAAATATATACAAATTTTATTTGTTAATTTTTAAAAATAAATAAGTAAATAAGTTTTTTTAAAAAAAAATCTTTTGTCAACTGTATGTTTGGCAAATATCATCTCACAGGTGACAACATTTATTGACTGAACTACTTACAAATTTTAAGTAATGTTACAGAACTCCTCTCTATGAAATCAGATAGACTTGATTTAAATCCTGGATCTACATATAACTAGCTGTGGGAATTTGAGCAAGGTATTTAAATTTTCCGGGCATTTTTTTGCATGTGTAAAATAGAGATAATACTTACTTTACAGGGTTGTTGTGAGTATTTAGATAATGGGTTTTGACATGTCTGACACATAAAAGGTCCTCAATAGATGTTAGTTCTGTTCTTTTCTAATTTAGTTCTATAATATGGTAGCTGCTACCTTAAATAGCTGAACTACAATTCTTAGAGTACAAAACTATAAAAATTTGAATTTTCACAACAGTACAAATCATTACAATAGAGAAGACCATAAAGGACTAGGACTTCTCTCCCTGAGAAGAGATTAATGTGTCTTTCTTTTGTTCTAGTTCAGTAACATATGCAAAAATAAGGCTAAATCTAAAAATGATCAAATCAAATGAAATCCAGCTGGAAGTGAAATTGGAAAGGAAAGGTAAATAATTAATATTACGTTTTGCTAACAGACATTTCCTGCAGCATGAGGAAAAGTTAAATGACATGCTACTGTAAATACAATTGTACTGAATCCTGTCTATACCAGAATTAGTTGTATTTTGCCTCTTACAGAGACTTGCATAAAAAATAAGTTTAACCCAACAGCACTTTTAGGGCAATAACTTCAGCATGTTAATAATACTTTAAGTAACTAAGTTATACTAATAACTTACTATAAATTAGTGTAAGTAATAGTAATCACTATAAGTAAAAGTTTTATTATACAGCATAGAAATTGCTCTCATTGCCTTCTGTTTCTGTATTTATTTATTGCTATAAAAAAATTCAGGTTCTGGATCCAAATTCTGTTCCCTTAATTTAACTAGTCAAGTTAGTTAACTCTTCTGCATCTCATTTCTTTCATTTGTAAAATGGGGATAATAATATGATCTATCTTTTATCACTTCAATGAGAATTAATAAGCTTATAAAGACCTTCTTGGCTGGGCATGGTGGCTCACGCCTGTCATCCTAGCACTCTGGGAGACCAAGGCTTGAGCCCGGAAGTTCAAGACCAGCCTGAGCAAGAGCAAGATCCTGTCTCTACTAAAAACGGAAAAATTAGCTGGGTGTTGTGGCACGTGCCTGCAGTCCTAGCTACTCGGAAGGCTGAGGCAGAAGAATCACTTGAGCCCAGGAGTTTGAGGCTGCAGTGAGCTGCGATGATGCCACTGCACTCTACCCAGGGGACAGAGTAAGACTGTCTCAAAAAAAAAAAAAAAAAAAGAAAAAGAAAAGACCTTCCTTAGCATAGAATACTTTTAGCATACAGTAAGAGCCCAGTAAATATTAGTTATTTATTATTGTTGTTGTCAAATTATGTTAGTCAAGGTAGTCAAGGTCTGTGACTAGTTAGGCTTCACATTTTCTAATTTGAAGAGGTAACTGAGATATGATTATGATTTATTTATTAAACTGACTGGAAATCACTGACAGAGATCATATACTTTGCAACCTTCGTATTTCAGTTTAAATGTCACTTTCTTGGAGAAGATCTCCAAAGTAGGTCCTTCATTTAAATTTTTATTTCTATTATGATAAATGTTGACAGATATGACTGAAATAAACAAATCTTCTTTGGGGGTCCTCAGTAATTTTTAACAATGTAAAGGGGTCTTGAGACCAAAATGTTTAAGATTGATACGATGCATTGATTAGAAAATATGTATTCTCTTGATTCAAAGTATATTATGGTCTGTCAAACTTCTCAGTGATTTATTTTCCCTTTTTTTGTCTGGACTTAATGGTAATTAAGAATTTGCACATTCACTTTTTCCTACTGTAGTTATACTTACAATAAGGTTGCAAAGGCTAACTATAACTTTAGGATTTCCTTTTTATTTCTTTTTACTATGAACTAGAATTGTATCAACTCAATGAGGGTTGCACTAGTTCCCTTTTGCCTACAGGAAGTTATAACTGATAACTAAATTTTTATGGTAATATGATTTCTAATAAATACAGCTTACTTGTAAGATATTTAATATAATCTTTCTAAATAGTAAATCCACACTGTTAAACAAAAGTGAAAAATTAGGAAGCATTGCACTGAAATTATCTCTTCAGTCCATCTCCCACTCCCACTAATGCCTTAGGTGAGCCCCTCCTCTTCTCTAACTTCTTCTATTACAACAGCCATCCTATGTTCATTCTTTATTTTCACCAATCTAATCTCCACACTGAGACCAGAATGATCTATCTGAAATCAAATCTGGCCGTGTCACTACCCTTGTTATTAAAAAGATTGTATGGCTTCCTATTTATGTACAGCAAAGGTCATAAACTGATAGCCTATGGATCAAATAAAGAACAAAGATTGAAGTCAGACATGGTGGCACATACCCACAATGCCAACTACTTGAGAGGCAGGGGGACTGCTTGAGTCAAACTGCAATCAGCTATGTTTGCATCACTGCACCTTAACCTGGATTAAATTAAATTAAATTTTTAAAAGATTGAGTTATTCCCCCCACACACGTGTTTTTAAATTTGTTAAATTAGTTTTGAAAATAGGAAGATTTTGCATTTGAAAATATAGACACCTGGCTTTGCTTTTAAAAATTAGAAAATTTGGCCAGGCACGGTGACTTACACCTATAATCCTAGCCCTTTGGGAGGCCAAGGCAGGAGGATCACTTGAGGTCAGGAGTTTGAGACCAGCCTGAGCAAGAGTGAGACCCTGTCTCTACAAAAAATAGAAAAATTAGCTGGGAGTGGTGGTGTACACCCGTAGTCCCAGCTACTTGAGAGGCTGAGGCAGGAAGATTGCTTGAGCCCAGGAGTTTGAGGTTGCTGTGAGCTATGATAATGCCACCATACTCTAGCCCAGGAGATAGAGCAAGACTCTGTCTCAAAAAACAAAACAAAACAAAAAGATTAGAAAATCTGGCAACACTGGGTCCAAATTTCCATACAGCAAAACTCTGCTGGAGCACAGGAGAGGATATCTAGGTACAATGGCATATGTGATTTGCATTTTACAGTTTATCACAGTCCTTACCTAGATATCTTCTCCTCTGCTCCTTACCTGCCTGGCTCTCCATAAACAACTGAATTTGTGCCACCTGCTTTATCAAATAAAGTCCAAATTCTTTTAAAAAATATACAAAACTTGATAATCTGGTTCAAGCTAACTTTTCATTGTCAACACCCATCTCTTATGCTCTCCCTCACTCATATGCTTATCATTCCTCAAATACATCATGTTTTTTTATGCATTCGTTCACACTTCCAATCTGTACATAGTTCCTTCTGCTTGGAATGTCCTCCCCACATTCGTTTTCCCACCTATCCAAGAAGAAGAAGAACTCTACTCCTCCTTTAAAACTCAACCATACCAGAAGGTGGGAAAACATATAATCTCATATAAAGGAGATAATGCATGTAAATGTTTAGCACAGAGTTTGGCATACAGTAAGTCCTCATTAATGTCTTTGCAACAACTCTAAGAGGTGGGAATCATTACCCCACAAAGGAGACGAGAATATCATTGCTTAAAGAAGATCATGACTTAATCAAGACCAAGGAGCAGGTAAGTAACACAGTTGGAATATGAACCATAATCTCTCTAATTCTCTCACGTTATTATCACCAGGCTGTACTGTCTCTTCCTATTCAAATTCAAATGACATAGAACTGCAAGATTAAATTTCCTAATATATTTCATCATGTCACTTTATTATTCAGGGACACCTCCAATAGTTCTCTACTGTCAACCAATCCATACCACTCTACCTTTGTATTCCTAATTGCCTTTCATAGTTCAGCCCACAATACAAGCTTAATATATAGTCTCAACTAATTCAACTCTTATTAGTAAATAAACAAATAAATAAATGAGAAAACTTCTCTTGTACTGCTAATCTGTATTAGATGGTAGGTTCTGAACACTTATGTTAGCATTTCCCATATCACCTATCTTAATGCATAGTATGTACCGAAAAAAACTGTTATTAAAACTTATATATACCATCCTGAACAAGAGTGAAACCCCATCTCTACTAAAAATAGGAAAAATTAGCCAGGTGTGGTGGCACACACCTCCAGTCCCAGCTACTGGGGAGGCTGAGGCAGGAGGATCACTTGAGCCCAGGAGTTTAACGTTGCAATGAGCTATGATCATGCCATCCATTGCACTCTACCCAGGGTGACAGAGCGAGGCTCTGCTAAAAAAATTTTTTTAAAAACCCTATAATATACATATATGCACTATCAGTTATGAAACACCATCCTGCTTTTTTAAAAATCTCCCCACAGGTAACACTACAACTCTAAGCTGGTGAAATACTAAAACTCAGCAACATTTTGTGTTGTGTGTGTGTGTGTGTGTGTGTGTGCGCGCGCACGTGCGCACGTGCGAGTGATTTATATAATACTGTACGTATATTTCTCTGTACCTAGAGAATGAGAAAGATATCTGAAATCTGGAAGGACGTCCGGATGACTTTTACCTTTCTTCTTTGTACTTTTAGATATTGCTGTAATTTATAAATGAGTATGTAACTTTTGGAAAACAATAAAGTTATTTAAGCTATTTTAAGAAATGATTCTTTTGGACCAGGTGTAGTGGCTCACCCCCTGTAATCATAGTATTTTTGGAGGCCAAGGCAGGAGAATCACTTGAGGTCAGGAGTCTCCGATCAGCCTGAGCAACACAGCGAGACCCCTGTCTCTACAAAAAAATTTTAAAAATCAAAAATTAGCCTGGGCTGGGGGCATGCATATGTAGTCCTAGCTACATGCTAGGCTAAGACAGGAGAATCATGTGAGCCTGGGAGTTCAAGGTTGCAGTGAGCTGTGATTGTGCCACTGCACTACAGCCTAAGCAACAGAGGGAGATCCTGTCTTTTAAAAAAAAACAAAAGATTGATTGAAGTCTCTGTTGCAACTGCATCAGTTCAATCTTGTTCCCCTCACTCCTTTACAACTGTTTATCATAAAAGCACTCCCCAATAAACCTTCTGCAAGCAAATTTCTATCTCAGAGTCTATTTCCCAGAGAACACAACCTAAAAAACCCAATTCCATGGGAAGATTCAATAAAGTAGCTATGACCTACTCTGTTTGGTAGCCTCATAGGACATTACTTTATTTCAGCTAGTGAAAATCATTAAAATTCAGCTGTCTATAACATAATGTCAAACCATCATTCTGTTGAAACAAAAAAAGCAACTTACACAGCAGCATTTGGATAAGTAGCAGAACAGGATGAATATACCAGAGATGCCAAAGCCGAAATATTTAACAAGTACTTTAACAAGTAAGCAAATAGTAGAACTGTGTTAATCTTTAAAAAAAAAAAACTAAAGTAACTATTCCATTCATAACCTGAAAATGGGTAGAATTAAAAAAGTTAACAAATCGCATTCACCAATATTACATACATCAAGGCTCAAAGGCAATAGGGGAACTGCAGGATTTTAATCAAATAAAGAGGATTCTTCTACATAAATCAGTGCTTCCTGAACTTATTTGGGACATGGACCCCTTTGAGCATCAAAAAAAAGTATAAACTGTCTTCCCTGAAAAATGTCCATTTCCATTTGTAAAATCTGAAAATAATTTCAAGAGTTCATGGATCCTTTAAAGCTATCTACAGAAGTGAGGTTAATAATCCCTGACCTAAATCAGATTTATAAAGCTAAGATGACATCTCTATAACCCACATTAATTTAAAAGGCAAAAGATGCCTATCAAAAATACAGCTAAATAAACCATATCATCTTTAACTTATTATCGTACATGAATACAAGAAATACATGAATAGGTTCTCACTATAAAACAATTCAAACAATACATATTAAACTAAATTCCTCTTGGCCACCAGCCATTCCCATTTCTCTTCATAGAGATTATCAGTTTGATGTAAATCCTTTCAGTTTTTTAAAATGCTTTTTCAAAAATATATGTAGCTATTAAAATGTACAGAATTATTTTGAATAAACTGTGTTAAGGACTAACATTTAAAAATAACAGAAGAGGTCTGGTGACCTAGCTCACGCCAATAATCCTAGCACTTTGGGAGGCCGAGGCAGGAGGATAACTTGAGCCCAGGAGTTTGAGGTTGCAATGAGCTATGATGAGGCGACTGTACTCCAGCCTGGGGGACAGAGTGAGACTTCGTCTCAAAATAAATAAATAAATAATTAATTACAAAGCATAGATACTAGTGATTTTCACTATCAGTAGATTGTGTTGCTGAAGTTATTGACTTTGTCACATTAACTCTTTCCTGAATTCAGTCTATTCAATTAATTCGATTTGACCCACAAGTTCCTAATCTGGTTTGGAACAAGCTAGGGCATAAATCAATCAATAAATCAATTCATCCAACATCTACTAACAAAGTTCATTATATGTAAGTCACCACGCTAAGTGCTACGGAGCAGTGGTTTGCAAGCATTTAAACCTGGGGAGCTTATCAAAAATACAGATTTCTGAGCCCCATTCCAATCTTAGTTAACTAGAATTTCCAAGGGTAGAATTTCTGAATCTGTATTTTACCAAAGCTCCTCATGTGACTATGTAAAGCAGCCAGGGCTGGAAATCACTACTATGAAAGTCATACAAATGAATAAGATAATGGTCTAAATTCATTTCAACAAAGACCTCCTAAAAATCGATGAAAAAACCTACTAGGTATCGTGCTGAATATTACATAATAGGATACAATCCTTGCCCTGGAAGAGCTTGTAGACTGGAAGGGAGAATAAGACTTGTAACAAATTATAACACAAGCTAAAGATGGAAAGTGCTTCTGCCTATCCCCTCACTAAAATGTATGCTCCATGAAAGCAGGAACTTTGTTTTGTTCATCTCTGTATCTCCAGTGGCTAGACCAAAATCTGGCACATAAGTATTCAAAAAACAATTGTTGAATAATGCATCCAACTAAAGTGGAAAGAAATTTTAATTTTAACTAAGTAAATGAGGAATAGACTTTTAAGAATAGATTTATAGAATTTTAAGAAGGAAGGGGAAAAGAAAGAGAACGAATATTCACAGTACCCCTACAAAATGTAAGAAATTCTAAGTTGCCTTCACATACATTATCTCACTTAACTGTCATGTCATCATTCTGACACAGTGTTATGTTCCCATTTTATGGATGAGGAAACTGAGGCACAAAGAGGTTAAGTAACTTGTCCAAGGCTACATACACATCTAGAAAGTGGCAGAACTTGGGATTTATCCCAGGTCTCCAAATATAATGCTTAGGAATTCAGACCTCATTCCCTATGAAATAGAGTGTCTTTGAAGGTTTTCCTTTTCTATTTCGGAATATTTGCTTTTCTAACAACTGTTTTATTGCAATATAATTCATATATAATAGAACTTGTCCTTGAAGTATACAATTCTGCAGTATTTAGTATATTCACATATTTGTGCAACCTTTGTCACTATCTAATTTTAGAGCATTTTCATCACCCCAAAAGGAAATCCCATACCCATGAAAAATCACTTCCCCTATTCCCAGCACTGGAAACCACCAATCTACTTTCTGTCTCTAGGATTTGCCTATTCATGTAATACGTGGCCTTTTTATTTAACTTTTTTTATTGTGGTAAAATACACATAAGATTTACCATTTTTATATGTACTGTTCTGTGGCATTAAGTATTCATATATTCACATTGTTGCGCAATTATCACCACTACCTATCTCTAGAACTTTTTCATCATCCCATATTAAAACTCTGGACCCATTAAACAATAACTCTCCATCCCTCTCTCCCCTCGATCCCTGATAACCTCTATTCTACTTCTGTCTCTCTGAATTTGCCTATTCTAGATACCTCGTGTAAGTGGAATCATACCATAGTTGTCCTTTGTGTCTGGCTGATTTCACTTAACATAATGTCTTCAAGATTCATCCATATTGTAACATGTATCAAGATTTCATTACTTTTTAAGGCAAAATAAAGTTCCACTGAATATATATACCACAGGGTCTCACTCTGTCACCTAGATTGTAGTGCAGTGCTGTGATTATAGCTCACTGCAGCCTCCAAATTCTAGGCTCAAGTGATCCTCCTGTCTCAGTCTCCTGAGTAGCTGGGACTACAGGAGGGCATCACCACATTCAGCTAATTTTTTCTTATTTTTTGTAGAGACGGGGTCTCACTATGTTGCCCACGCTAGTCTTAAACTCCTGGCCCCTAGTGATCCTCCTCTACCTTAGCCTCCCAAAATGCTGTGATTACAGGC
Organism: Avahi laniger; assembly: GCA_963575035.1. Lineage (NCBI taxonomy): Eukaryota > Metazoa > Chordata > Mammalia > Primates > Indriidae > Avahi > Avahi laniger. The sequence continues at coordinate 10,380 of CAUYSK010007798.1, forward strand.
ATGAGCCATCAGTTTTTTTTTTTATCCATTCATCTGTCAATGGATACTTGGGTTGCTTACATATTTGGCTACTGTGAATAATAGTGCTATAAACATACATAAATATCTGTTTAAGTCCTTGCTTTCAATTCTTCTGGTTATACACCCAGATGTAGAATTGCTGGATCATACAGTAATTCTATGTTTAATTTTTTGAGGAAATGCCATACTGTTTTCCACAGCAGCTACACCATTTTATACTCCTAAAGGGTTCCAATTTCTCCACATCCTTGAAAAAATTTGTTATTTTCTGATTTGTTTTTTTTAATATCCATCCTGATGGGTATAAAGTAGTATCTCATTGTTGTTGTGATTCCCATTTCCCTAAATGATTAGTGATGCTGAGCACCTTTTCTTGTGCTTATTGGCCACTTGTATATCTTTGGAGAAATGTTTATTCAAGTTCTTTGCCATTTTTGAATGGGGTTGTTTTTTGTTGTTGAGTTATAGAAGTTCCTTATATATTCTGGATATTACTTAATCCCTTATCAGACATGTTGGTTTTGAGTGTCTAGGAGGATGTCAATTTAGAAATACAGGCAAGTAAACATACATGCTGATCTTGAATTCCAGAGAAAGAACAAAAGATGCAGACTTAACCATCATGTTATTTGCACAGTGACATGTATTAAGTATTTTCACATATATTACCTTAGTTAGAATCTCACAAAAGTCCTGACGCTTTTACAGATGAAAAACCCAAGGTAGGTCTCCTGACTCCAAGATGGTTTGGACGTACTTCAGGATTTTAAAGGAAAAAAGAAGCTGGTCAACCTGATGAAATTCTGGGCTCTATCCCAATCCCCAGAAGACCTCAAATTTTATCTGCTGCAAAAGCTGAAATTCCAGCTAAGATTTCTTTTGAAAATGAGAGTACAGCTGCTTTAAACAAATTTTAAACCACTTTATTTATACCATGCTATCTCATGTTCATAAAATTGTAACTGAAGCTATAGAAATAAATTAGATTGCTAAATTAGAAGACTTGAGGCAAGAAGGTACATCCTACTTTTTTCAGGTAAGACAATAAAGAGGGAAGGTAGAAAGAAAACAGAATGGTGAAGTAAAACAAAAACCTAAGAAGGAGGGTTTCTAAGAGGAAGGTGCAGTAGACTGCAGAAAATTCTATACAGAGGTCATGAAGAATGAAGACTGGAAAAAAGATAACATGTTTGGCAAGCATGAGGTCACTAGTGATCTTTAAGAGATCAATTTTAATTTAGCAAGTGAAAGCACAAGTCATACTACAAAGTCTTCAGAGGTGGAGTGAAGATTGAGGGAGGGAAGGTAACAAATACAGCATACTCTCAACAATTTTGAGAAAGGCTATTATAATAACAGTGAATGTGCTAGAACTCATTCTAACTGCTTTACATGTTAACTAATTTAATCCTCAAAACAACCTATAAAGTAGGTACCATCATTCTGTTCCTTTACAGTTGAGGACACTGAGACATGGTAAGGAGACAGAATTGCATGATGGTGTGTATGTGTATATATGTGTATACAAATATACATACACGGTAGATATATACAAATATATATATGATAGTAAAGAGTTCAACAATATAAAATTGAGTGAGAGAAAAGATTAGCATGATTAAGAGTTTTTTCATGATAGGGAGCCATAATGTGTTTACATTGCTAATAACATCAATGTAAGCTGGTGATGCTGGCCAGTCATGTCAGTTTACCAGGTATTGGTAGACTTAAAACAAAATAAGAACAGGCTGGTCTTTCCTGAAACTATCAAAGCTACAGGCTCCCATTCAATAAAACCACGAATGAATTGGAGGAAAATGTAATTATCTCCAAGGCTTTTAAAGACACAATACATTTTCCTGGTACTTACAGAATACAAAATAATGAATGGATGGACAAAAAGCTGTTTTGCTGATTAGCTCTATCATATATTTGTACCTAAAAGAAGCAACAATTTTTTAAAAAGGAAAAAGAAAGGATTATCTGAAGGTAACTAAGCTATTCTACAGCCAGAAATCTGTAAAGTTTACACTGAGAAAAAAGTATTAGTATCTAGTAACATTTTGCCATCTTCCTGCCTTCCAATATTACTTTTTAAAATCAACTGTGTACTAAAGTATATAGGGCATATGAAATGTTAATGTGGTAATGTAATACAGAAGGAATTTCATGAAAGGTTAATCTAACTTGTAAGCAGTAAATAGAATTTTCAATCTTTATTGCAATATTAGACATAATTGTAATATTTCTTATAAGTGGAATTAAATTAAAATATAGCAATATATCCAGTTGTCCCCATTTCCGTAGTTAATCACTTCCTATTCTTTGCCCCTATAGAAACTACCTTCATTATTCCAAAGCACTGTGTCAGGTGCCATTTAATATGTGTATCCTATACTAAACTGTATACTACTTAAATATAGAAATTATGTTCTATTTTATACAGAACATTAAAAAATTAATTTTTATAAATGAATACATGAGTGGACAAACATGAAGAAAATTATAGCTTGGCAGTACATTAAATACAAGTGGCTATTCATGATGGTGAGAATGACAATTTTTTTTTTTTTTTTGGACACAGAGTCTCACTCTGTCACCCTGGCTAGAGTGTAGTGGTGTCATCACAGCTCACTGCCACTCAAACTCCTGGGCTCAAGCAATCCTCTTGCCTCAGCCTCTGGAGTAGATGGTAGTACAGGCATGTACCACCACATCCGGCTAATTTTTTGTATGTTTTGTAGAAACAGGGTCTCCCTCTTGCTCAGACTGGTCTCAAACTCCTGACCTCAAGCGATTCCCGCATCAGTATCTCAGAATGGTAGGATTACAAGTGTGAGCCACCCAGCTGACAATGACAATTTATATACTTTGGAATAAGACCTTTCCAAAGAGAGAAATATTAAGTGGTAAAAGAATAACTCTCCTCGAGATCCATCAATAAACCTTAAGATAGGTGAAACAATAGATAGAAAAGAAAGCTGACATGGTCCATAGCAATTGTGGAGTAAAAATTACATATTTTGATTGCCAACAATAAATTTAGAAACATTGATAACACTAATAAAGGTGATCATTTTTCTACAGCAGTATTTCTCAGCGTTGGCTACACATAAAACTACCTGGGACTTTTTTTACAATTTTGAAATTGGGTTCTCATTCTCAACAAATACTGACTTAATTCATTTGGGGTGAGTCCTGGTACTGTCATTTTTTAAAATCTACCCATGAGACTTAAATGTGAAACCAAGACCAGGGCCTATAATTCTTTTTAAAATCAAATTTTTGAGGTATAATTTACATTCAATAAAACTTGCCAACTTAAGCATATAATTTGATAAGCTTTGACAAATGATCAGGTAACCACAACAATCATGAACATTTCCATCACCCAAAAAACTTTTCTCACATCTGTGAACCTGAAAAAGCCAAACCCTCAAGATGAATCTTAAGCAGCCAACTGAGCCTAAATTTAAAATAGAGCCAAACATCCATTTGCTTACTAGAGGTCACACACTCTGAGTTCCTGGAAAATCCACACGGCTGCTTAACTCTAGTACTTTCGTAGCCGACTGTTCTGTCCATGTACCTGAACCAACCAACAGGCCATGGCCTGTATCGACCAACCAAAACTAAGCAAGTTTGAATCCTCTGTTTACATAAATGAATCTGATTGGGAACCTGGGCGAGACCATTCCCTATAAAAGCCAACCCCTCCCTCTGTTTTCTGACATGCACCTTCCTTTTATGCCAAAGACTGCATCTTCCCAGTTTGCAAACTTTTCCCTGGAATAAACTCTCTTTCCTCTAAATTCCATTTCAGGGAACTTTTGTTCACGCACCCATTCTCCTCTCCCCTAACAACCACTGATCTACTTTCTATCATTATAGCTTTGGGCTTTTTAGAATTTCATGTACATGAAATTGTACTGGATGCAGTCTTTTGTGTACGGCTTCTTTTATTTATGATAATGCTGTTGAGATTCATCCATGTTGCTAGGCTAGCAGCATGTTCTTTTTATTGCTGAATAGTATTCCATTTGTATGGATATACAATAATTAATTTACTTGTTCACCCATTTGGTAGGCATTTGGGTTGTTTACAGTTTGGGGCTACTACAAATAAAGCTGTTATGAATATTCAAGCCTATGGCTTTATATGAACGTATAAGGTTCTTCAAAAAGTTCATGGAAAATACTTATTATGAAAATATTATGCATGGATTTCAAATTTTTGGCACCAAAATCAATTCATACTTACTTGCTATAACATGTTTGAACAGGATTCAGTTTGAGATACTAAGAAGAATCAGACAACAGTTTGAAAAAAGCCCCTATCAGAGGAACATAAATTCCGCTAAAATGGAAGCAAGACAAACATGAAATTTACAGTAAAGTGTGGGTAGAAGAATAGTGAAATCATTGATGCTTTGTGAAAAGTTTCTGGAGCCAATGCCCCAAAGATATCAGCAATTTACAGCCAGGTGAGGTGGTGCACAGCTGTAGTCCCAGCTACTCAGGAGGCCAAGACAGGAAAATCTCTGAGCCCAGGAGTTTGAGACCAGCCTGGGCAATATAGCGAGACTTTGTCTCTGAAAAAAAAAAAAAGAAAGAAAGAAAGAAAGAAAGAAAGGGAAATCACCAGTTTACAAATGGATAACTCATTTTAAGAAGGGATGAGACAATGTTGAAGGTGAAGCCTGTAGCAACATATCATTCACGTCAATTTGTGAGGGAAAAAAATCATTTTGTTCCTGCCCTAACTGAAGAGGACTAACAATTAACAGTAGAAACAATAACCAACACTGTACACATTTCAATTAGTTCAACTTACACAATTCTGTTGTGTAAAGTTGAGTAAACTTTCCACTCAATTAGTGCCAAAACCATTGCACCCAGATCAGCCACAGATAAGAGCATGGCTTTCAGTGGAAATTTTAAACAAATGTGATCAAGATCCTGAAGCATGTTTTTGAAAAATTATAACAGGAGATGAAACATAGATACCAGTACAAGTCTGAAGACAAAGCACAATAAAAGCAATGGCTACCAAGAGGTAGAAGTTGGTCCAGTCAAAACGAAAGCAGACTGGTCAAGAGCAAAGATCACAGCAATAGTTTTTGGAGATGCTCAAGGTATTTTGTTTACTGACTTTCTGGAGGGCCAAAGAATGATAATATGTGCTTATTATGAGAGTGTTTTGAGACAGTTAGCCAAAGGTTTAGCAGAAAAATGACCATGAAATCTTCAACAGAGGGTCCTTCTTCACCACAACAATGCTCCTACTCATTCCTCTTATCAAACAAGTGCAATTTTGTTAGAGTTTTGATGGGAAATCATTAGACATCCACCTTAAAGTGCTGATTTGGGGCCTTTTGACTTCTTTTTGTTTCCTAATCTTAAAAATCTTTAAAGGTCACCCATTTTTAAATTAATAGTTGATAATATAAAAAAGACTGTATTGACATCATTAAATTCCGAGGACCCACAGTTCTTTAGGAGTGGACTAAATGGCTGGTATCATTGCTTACAAAAGTGTTTTGGAAAAAAAAATAAAGTGTCTTGAACTTGATGAAGCTCATGTTGAGAAATAAAGTTTATATTTTTTATTTTTATGTTTTTATTCCACATTTCCACAAACTTTTTGAAGCCCTTTTGTATGTTTTCATTTCTCTTAGGTAAATATCTGGGAGTAGGATTGCTAAATTTTATGATTAAGTGTATGATTAGCTGTATAAGGAACTATTTTCCAAAGCAGCTGTACCATTTTGCATTCCCATAAGCAATATATGAGAGTTCCAGTTGCTCCATATCCTTGCCAGCACTTGGTATTGCTGTTTTTTTTGGTTTTAGCCATTCTAATGTATTTGTAGCATAGGTATCTCCACGGGTTTTAAGTTGTAGTTATTTCTCTAAGGATTAAATTATAATAAGTACACAAACAACTGTTATTAAGGCAAGAAAATCACTAGGGAGAAGAGAACTTCACCTTTAGCTTCAATAGTCTATTTTTTAAGAACATAACAATGTCATACTGCCCTGAATATCACATTCATCACTCCATAATAAACAGAAAAGAGCAAATGACTAAAAAACCTGTATACATAGAACTTTTCAAAAACAGGTTTCAGAGACTCTTAGAGTTATAAACCCATTCAGTTTATAACCTCATGCCTCCATAGGATGGCAACAGAATGTAATCCTTAGAAGTTTAGGCTTTAGTGTCCAACCTGGGTTTGTACTCTAAGATAGGAAAATAAAAAGCATTATAGAAAGACTTCCACCAAGAACAGGTGAACAATTATTTACTGAGCCTTACACATAAGTGACTAAATGTTAATTCAATGAATGAATCAAGAACTAGTTTGGCCAGGCATGGTGGCTCACTCCTCTAATCTTAGCACTCTGGGAAGCCGAGGCAGGAAGATTGCTTGAGGTCAGGAAATCGAGACCAGCCTAAGCCAAGGGTGAGACCCCATCTCTACTTAAAATAGAAAAAATTAGCCAGGTGTGGTGGCGTGCACCTGTAGTCCCAGTTCCTTGGGAGGCTGAGGCAGGAGGATCACTTGAGCCACAGCATTCTAGCCCAGGCAACAGAGTGAGACTCTGTCTTAAAAAAAAAAAAAAAAAAAAGAACTACTTAATTATAAACTTCAAGAGTATTTTTCATCTATGAAATGTTTTAAAAATCAGAAACATCCAGAAATCAAGCAACAAAATGCTAGCAGTATCTTCTAGGCTCCAGTCACATATAAATCAATTAAGAGATATATCATACTACACAAATATAAAAAAGTTATATGACAATTCACTCATTCTTTCAATAAACATTTACTGAGCACCAACCTAGGGCAAATCATATTACACATTCTAACAGGCAGAACAGTTATACTGAAAACCAAAACTTAATCAGTTGACTATAGATGCTTATAGAAAATATCAGAGTAATTTAGCATATGATCACACAACATTAAAGCTAATATTAAAATGAGTGTTTATTTCCTTAGTGTATCAGTTTAATGATAGGCTAAAAGTGTCCAAGAAGCATGCTGCCTATATCAGGAAAGAAATGAGCCTATAAATAAACTATAAGGTAGAAAATTCAAAAGTAATCTGGAATAAATTATTACCTTTTTCGAACATCAAACACTAATTCTAAACTATATGAATTTAGGGTTTGGAAACAGAAATTAACACACTGTTCATATGCCTTCAGGGTTATCCATTTCTCAAGACAAGTTATAAATAGTATGTGAAAAAGAATCTCATAGTAATCTGTTCATTGATACATGTATACCCTGAGTGCTATATTGCACAGTCATCATTTTTTATCAAGAATGATGACAAGTTTAACCTTTAAATAATCACCTGTTTGTCAAAAAAATCCACACATATCAAAAATACTAAATAATCAGAGCTGGGGACAGTGGCTCATGTCTGTAATCCCAGAAACTCGGGAGGCTGAGGCAGGAGGATTGCTTGAGCCCAGGAGTTCAAGAGCAGTCTGGGCAACATAGTGAGACCCTGTCTCTAAAAAAAATAAGAAAAATTAGGCCAGGTGTGGTGGCTCACGCCTGTAATCCTAGCACTCTGGGAGGCCGAGGCAGGTGATCCTTTGAGCTCAGGAGTTCGAGATCAGCCTGAGCAAGAGCGAGATCCCGTTTTTACTAAAAATAGAAAGAAATTAACTGGACAACTAAAAATATATAGAAAAAATTAGCCGGGCATGGTGGTGCATGCCTGTAGTCCCAGCTACTCGGAAGGCTGAAGCAGTAGGATTGCTTGAGCCCAGGAGTTTGAGGTTGCTATGAGCTAGGCTGATGCCACGGCACTATAGGCCGGGCAACAGAATGAGACTCTGTCTCAAAAAAAAAAAAAAAAAAAAAAAGAAAAAAGAAAGAAAGAAAGAAAGAAAGAAAGAAAGAAAAATTAGTGGGGAATTATGGCACACTTCTGTAGTCCCAGCTATTCAGGAGGCTGAGGTAGAAGGATCGCTTGAGCCCTGGAGTTTGAGGCTGCAGTAAGCTATAATCACACCACTGCACTCCAACCTGGGTGACAGAGCAAAACCCCATTTCTTAAAAAAAGAATATTAAATAATCAATCATACAAATTGAATCAAGCAAATTGAAATAATGCTTACCTAAGCTTACCTAATAAAATGAATATGATGATATCTAATTTAAGTCATATTCAATGTAATAAAGTTTAAAATTCACATGAAACTCTGTTATGCAACAAGAAACAAATATGACAAGCTGTTAAATGGGTTAAATTGTGTTACCCTGAAAAAAGATATGTTGAAATCCTAACCCCAATAACTCAGAACGTAACCTTAGTCCCTCATAATGTGACCTCAGAAAGAGGGTCACTGCAGATGTTATTAGTTAAGATGAGGTCATACTAGAGTAGAGTGAGCCCCTAATCTAACATGACTGATGTCCTTATAAGAAGGTGGCCATGTGAAGACAGAGTCATACAAGGAGAACACCACATGACCAAGAAGGCAGAGACTGGAAATTTTGCCGCTGTAAGGCAAAGAATGCCAAAACAGCCAGCAAATCACCAGAAGCTAGTAAGAGGCAACAAAGGATCACCTATAGGCTTCAGAGGGAGCGTGGCCCTGCCAACACCTTGATTCCAGACTTCTATCCTCCATAACTGTGAGACAATAAATTTCTATTGTTTTAAGCCAACCCAGTTTGTGGTACTTTGTTACAGTAGTCATAGGAAACTAATACAGCATTTTATACTATTAATAATACATATATTTCTTTCATATATTAATTTTGTGACTTCATATTAATGCATTGATTTTCAAAAATTTGTTTTCTAAAGTATCATACAATAAACGACTATTTTTGGTGCATAGTTTTTTATATTTTAACACATGTATACATTCATATAATCCTCACCAAAACAGGAAACTGGCAGTCAATGCCCGGCTTATTAATAGCCATTGCTGAAACAAGAAAAATAAAATTATTTCACACAGGCATAAATAAATTTTCAGCCTTTTCACTTTAAAATTTAGAAGTTGTACTCATACTTCAATAATACTATATTTTAAAAATTTCTGAAACAGAGATAACCTCTAAAATAAAATCCACTATGTTTAGTTTATCTATTATCTTTAAAATCTAAAACTCTACCTTGAGAAAATCACCTTTTATAAGAATACATTTAAAGCTTTCATTTGAAGAAACTGACAAATCACCATTCTTCACACAAAACAGAGGGTCAATGTAGAAGATACACTTACGTTGTAACCACTCCTCCTACCTCATGCTATCAGTTTATTATATGCACAAGTCTGGAGTTTTCCCCAAATCTTCCAAAACCACACTCATACTAAAAATTATTCAGGCTTATATCTCTCTCTCTCTCTCTCTCTCTCTCTCTCTCTTCCCTCCCCCATACCCTCCAGTTTTACAACACTGAGAAGTCCATTCTCAACATTCATTCATCTAACAAGCATTTTTGGAACATTAAAATGTGTGAGAGTCTGATCGTTGGGGTGGAGAGCAAAGGAGAGAATTCGTTGCTCAAAAAGAAGGCAATATGACTTAAAACTTGGTAAATTTCTACACTGAAAATGTTACCACTTATCCTTTCAAGGAATTCAACTGCCTTCTGTGACAGAATATATTAAATATAAATTAAGTCATTTTTCCCCACATGAAGTTTTATTATGATTTTATCTATTCTATGACAACTTACACGAGATGGTATAAAGATTTTTAGGTGTAGATATCTTTTGTTCCCCCAAACAATATAGATTAAAACAAATTACATATAAAAACCAACAACTATAATATTTATTACTGATGCGTTTCACAAAAGTTGTACTATAGAAAAATTTCCCAGACATGTTTATTGATGATACACAAGTGCACATAATTATAAACTTACTACTTGATGTTTAAGTTGTGGACACTTCCTGAAATGGGCCTCTTTTTATTACTATTACTGATTTTGTAACTGTACCTCTTTCACATAAGGTAATACTTAGCATTGTGGCTCTAGTCTTGAAGACTATCCAAGGATAAATTATGTGCTTATTAGAAAAACTATAGACTAAAAATATGAGGTTTTGTTGAAGTCACCTGCTAGAATCTACTAAAAACTTCTGGATAAATATTTATATAACTAAGATATACCAGGTACAGAAGGCCATTGCATGCCTTTACCCAATTTTTAAAAATCAAAATATCCAAATAAATATTTTTATGTTTAAGAGAGAAAAACTGTTAATGCTTCCTATCCTTCAATTGATTCAGATTTCCCTGAGAAGGCACAAACCTTTAAGTTCTACCAAACACAGAGAAATTAATTTAAATATGGTGGATAGCAAAAAGGTCAAAATCTTTTAACACTACTTGTAAATTATAGTTGTTCTATTCTTATAGTATCTGCAGATTCCTGAATAAGTATTTTCCCAAGGTTTGTTACTACTATTTCCATGGGTTTCCAAAACAGGTTTAAATGCAGATGCTTAAAACATCTGAATATTATTACCTTCATAATACTGAGATGTCAGACTGTAAGTCTATTGACACAGCTTCAGACTTACAGATGTCCATGAAAAGAATAATTTGCAATTTTGCCCATTTAAAAAGAATAATACATCTGATTCAGTACTGCTATATAAAAGAAATGTTCCTTTGAGCATAACGAATCTATAGTTCTCTCATTTGTTACATCAAGCTGTAAAAGTTTTATTTCTGATTCAAAATCTCATGTTTTCTACAGAGATTTCGATTTTTTGCCAGAGTCTATGACTTCCCATTACCAAATTCCACGTGGAAAGTAATCAGAAATTACAAAATTTACTCTATTTATTCTTTGTACAAGTTTTTGTTTGTTTTTATTTTCCTTAAAAACTTTTTTGTGTTGTGTTTTTTTTCATTTAAATTCCCTTATAAATCTTTTCTTTAAAAGGATGTTGTTATAGAAATACCCCAACTTCCCTTCCTTCCTAAAGCATTGGCCTTCAGTAACCTCCCAATTCTGAGGTTCTGTGGCTTGGAAACAGTAAGAAAATAGGTAGAATTCTTAATTAGCACCATTTAGAAATTAAATTGAGTTTGAAGTGAGGTTATAAATTTAAGAACATGATTACTATCTTGTTTTATACAAATAACTTCCTCACTCAGCTCTTGGCAATACTTCTATAAAATCTATCATCTAGATTAAGTCATATACTCATAATTTTAAATTTAGGAGATGAGGAACTACTCTCTAGTTGTAAATATTACAAGGTGATTCATGACAAAATACAGAACTCAAAAAGATACAGAGGACTGTCCTTCTCTTCCATATTTATTAACAAAAATTAAGGTCAGAAAAATAAAGATTACACAGCTAGTAGTTCTTAAATAGCATTACCTAAAAGTGACTCATTCACCTATATTCATCTTTGGGATCCAAAGTGAATCAGAAAATATGTTTATATGTGTCTTTTTGTCAAGGTCCCTAAAACTGTCATATTAGAACCCATCACCATAAGCACACCAATTATCACATTGTAAAGGAGAAATACTTGATTTAAATACAATCTAGATTACCAAAAAAATCTGATTTCATCTGGAACTTGACATTTTAGTCACTTTAAAAATAGATAACTGACATGAACAGAAGCTTTTCGAAAGAAGATAGACAAATGGCCAATAAACATACGAAAAAATACTCAACATCACTAATCATCAGAGAAATGCAAACCGAAATCACAATGAGATGTCACTTTACCCCTGTTAGAATGGCTTTTATTAAAAAGTCCAAAAACAATAGATGCTTGCGTGGATGTGGAGAGAAAGGAATGCTTATACATTGTTGGTAGGACTGCAAATTAGTACAACCTCTATGGAAAACAACACCGGGATTTCTCAAAGAATTAAAAGTAGACCTACCATTCGATCCAGCAATCCCACGTTCAAAGAAAAAGAAGTCATTTTATCAAAAAGACACCCACACTTGAATGTTTATTGCAGCACTATTCTCAATTGCAAAGATGTGGAATCAGCCCACGTGTCCATTAATTCATGAGTGAATGAAGAAAATTTGTGGTATATGTATACCATGGAGTACTGCTCAGCCATAAAAATGGATGAATTAATGCCTTTTGCAACAATTTGGATAGTACTTCAATTTCAATTTGAATAGGTACTTCACTTATCTAAGTGAAGTACATAAAGAATGGAAAAACAAACACCTCATGTACTCGCTATTGAATTGGAACTAACTGATGAACACACATGTGCACAGAGGGAAATAAAACTCAGTGGAAATCAAGCAGGGGGTAGGGCGGAAGAGAGGAGGAGGGAAAATCTACCTAACAGGTACAATGAACACTATTGGGGTGATGGGCACTCTTATAGCCATGACTCAAGCATTACAAAAGCAATCCATGTAACTAAAAACATTTGTGCCCCGTTAATATTTTGAAATTTAAAAAAATTATAAAAGAAAATAAATATCTCTTTAAAACTCTTCTTCTCTCTCATTTGCTCCCTCAAGTTTGAAAATTCTTTCAAATCTATCTCTTACTATAAGACAAATAAAGGGCTAATAACCAGAATCTACAAAGAACTCAAGTAAATCAGAAAGAAAGAAATCAAACAACCCCATTAAAAAGTGGGGAAAAGACATGAACAGAAGCTTTTCAAAAGAAGATAGACTAATGGCCAATAAACATGAAAAAATGTTCGATGCCTCTAATTATCAGGGAAATGCAAATCAAAATCACAATGAGATATAACCTAACTCCAGTGAGAATGGCTTTTATCAAAAAGTCTCCAAACGTAACCTAATCATTTGTACCCCCATAATACGCAGAAATTAAAAAAAATAAGTATAACAATAAAAAAGAATAACTTATGGTGAAATACTGAAAAAAAAAAAAAAGTCTCCAAACAACAGATGCTGGCGTGGATGCGGAGAGAAAGAAACACTTACACACTGTTGGTAGGGCTGCAAACTAGTACAGCCTCTATGGAAAATAGTATGGAGATTCCTCAAAGAACTAAAAGTAGACCTACTGTTTGATCCAGCAATCCCACCACTGGGTATTTACCCAAAGGAAAAAAAAGACATTTTATCAAAAACACACCTGCACCTAAATGTTTATAGCAGCACAACTCACAATCGCAAAGATGTGGAATCAACCCAAGTGCCCATCAATTCATGAGTGGATTAATAAAATGCAGTATATGTATATCATGGAATACTAGTCAGCCATAAAAAATGAATTAATAATACCTTTTCTAACAACCTGGATGGAATTGGAAACTATTCTCCTAAGTGAAGTATTGCAAGAATGGAAAAACAAACACCACAATTAATACTCACTATTAAATTGGAACTAATCGATCAGCACTTGTGCACATATGGAAGTAAAACTCAACGGAAATCAAGCAGATTGGGGGTGGGAGGAGACGGGTAAAATCACACCCAACAGGTACAATACACACTATCTGGGTGATAGGTACACTTATAACTTTGACTCAAACTGTACAAAAGCAATTCACGTAACGAAAACATTTGTATCCCTGTAATATTCTGAAATAAAAAAAATCTTAAAAGTTAACTAAACTCATAGAAAGATTAAAGTTTACAGATTAATAGAGCAATACCTATACTCATTTTCATGTTCTCAAAATTTCAGTATTAAAGCTGTACACCTTAATTACCTGTTTATTAAGTCATTCTTTCAAAAATATACACAAATACACAAAGGACTAATCTCTTTCAAATAAACAAAACTTTCTCAATCCACTGCCATCATATCTGGGATAAATTTACATTTCATGTTTGCAAAACAAATTGTGGTATGCTGTTGTTTAAGAAGCAGAAGACTCAATAATTTTCAATAACCAGAAGCAGATTACTTTATATAAAAACGCCGTGAAGTACTACTCTTCAAAGGAAAAGATTTTCAAATATGTTAGTTTTACCTGAGGAGAAGAGAGCTAGATTTTTGCAGTTTATGTGTACGTGTCTGCCTGTGCTTGTTTAATCCTAAAAACAATCTCCCTCCAACTCCTTTCAAAAATTAATGTTTTCTTCCATAAATATGAGCACATACTGTACAATAAAATGCATAAAGATAATGTGTACTTCCAGAATGCTGTAATAATCCAAATAGACAAAAATTAGTGTTTTAATTTTCCACACAGCAAGTCAATGTTAAACAATGTCATTCTTTTTCTCTTCCTCCCTAACCATTCCGCAAATTCGAAGCACTGTATTTATATATTTAACATGATTAACAAACTGACTAGAAGCTCAGGAGGAGTAAAAGAAAAAGAAATCATTTTTCATTTTCCCACAAACAAAAAGATAAAACAAAAGCAAATACGATGACTTGTTAAATGAGAAGCATTTGAAAAACCCAACGTGACCAGCTTTTGATTTACCCAGTGTGACAAGGAAGAGAGACCCCACCCCCATTCCAGATTGTGTGGTCTTTTTTTTTTCCCTTGGGTGGGGGCGTGGAGAAGAGAAGCTGTCACATTTCCATCTTCGGTTATTGTTAGTCCGCAGCCTAGATTCCCAAGCATCACTGGTCCAGGGGAAAAAATACTAAAGTAGACAATTAAAATTGTCTGAAACGTGCAGTATTTTGCTGGGCTTTCCCCCCCCAATGTTACTTACACCCAGATTCAATCTGCTAGGACTATAGACTGCCCGTGACAGGGTGTCCCTCAAACACTCCCTCTAAGACCGCTTGCTCCAGATTCACTAACAATTCTTACCTTCCTAAACTTAAATTAGAAAAACGCCATTTTCGAAATTATTACATCCAAAAAGGCATATCTCCCCATTCTCTTTGCCTTTGCTGTGAGGAGTAGAGTGAAGAGTGAAAAAGATCTATTCGCTCTTCCAACAAAAAGAAATGGGGCTAGAGGGCCAGCAGATAAAAGAGCAGTAGTGGATCTGAATGAAATGTTGAGAAAAGTTTATGTGACTTGTTTGTCCTTCAGCAGGCGTACAGGAGTTGGGCAGAAGGCCGGAGTCTCGGCCCAGGGCTGGGGCAGAGAGGAGGCACCTGCGAGGAGGGGGCCGGGGACCAGAGAGGAGCCAAACAAGCACCTACCGACTTGCAGCACGTTCTCCACAGAGCCGCTGTCCAGCAGACGGATGCCTCGGCGGAACGGGAGCCCCTCGCCACCGCAGCCAACCGCGCCAGCCCCCGCGCCCAGCCCAGGGGACGCTCCGGCAGCCGCGGCCCCGGGGGCGGAGCCGGCCGGAGCGGCGGCCCCCGGGGGTGGCGGCGGCCCCTCCTCGGCCGGAGAAGCCCCCGCGGCGCCTCCAGCCGCGCCGGCGCCGGGGCCGCCCCGGTACTGGAAGCTGGAGTACATGCAGATCTCCCGCTCATTCCGCGGGAAGGACCAGTAGACGATGCGGCGCTGCACAGGCTCAGGGATCCGCTCGAAGCGCTCCTCCACCCGCTCGTACGCCCACTTTTCCGCCACCGTCTTGGCGGCGCAGTCCAGCAAGGACTCCGGCTGCAGGTGGGGGCGGGCCCCGAGGGCCAGGCAGCTGCTGCCGACGCCCGCCACTCCTCCACTGGCTGCCCCGGGCGAA
The DNA here is from genome assembly GCA_963575035.1 of Avahi laniger. Taxonomy (NCBI): domain Eukaryota; kingdom Metazoa; phylum Chordata; class Mammalia; order Primates; family Indriidae; genus Avahi; species Avahi laniger. The sequence continues at coordinate 25,986 of CAUYSK010007798.1, forward strand.
CCGCGAGGGTGATGAGCCTGCGGGCTGGGCCACGAACACAGCCGCTTAGCTGGAGAGACAGGCGGTGGCGACAACAGCTCCTCTCGCTCACCTCCTTCCGCCATTGCTGGGTACTGACTGACTGAAGCGGCGGCGGCTCTGGCTGAGACTGAGACCCCGGCCACGGCCACGCGCCCCGCGCAAGCGCCCAGCGGCGGAGCCCAGGGTGGTGTTAGGGGCGGGACGAGCGAACCCGCGAGCCCGCAGGCCCGAGTGGGGTGTCTGGGCCGGTCGGTCCCGTGCGCGCGCAGCGAGAGCCTACTGGGGCGGCCTGAGAACTAGCGGGAGGCGGCGCGCACTGTCCGGAACGCTGCGGGAGCGAGGAGGGACGGGAGCGAGCTCGGGCCCGCAGCGCGCCCCAGGCGCAGACAGCCTAGAACGCGCGCCGAGCGCTTGCAATGGGCCGACGGCCGCCTAGGAGCGAGGAGCGCCTCGCACCCGTGTCCGCCCGCGCGCCTCCAGACCACCTGCCGCCGGCCAGAAAGGAATGGACCGTGTGTCCAAGTGAAATGGCGGGGCCATAAACCGTCCGAGGAGCCGCCTCCGTGAAGTTATAGGCTTGTGGGGCACGAGAAGACAAAAACTCAAAATCAGGCTCCAGAGGTACATTGACGTGACAGGAGACTGGCACAGCCGAGCGGAGGATCGAGCATAAAGATGCTGGGAAGGAAGACAGTAGGAAAAAAATCAGTAAGTTCGAGCGATGAAAGCTCCCCTCACGCCACGACAATATATTAATAGGATAAAGTCTGTGGGCCCCAGCCCTCTCCCCCAACAAGGCAAAGTCGCACCAGCCCCTTATGGGACAATGGGGCGCCAAGATCTCACCGCCAGGTGGAGTGTTTTGGAGGGTTTAGCACCTTGCATGTTAGGATACTAAACACTTTTCGTGTGGTTTTTGGTAAAATTCTCTGATCCCCTGCCTTCAGTCTAAATTAAGTTTTTCATGTTTTTCTCACTTGGCTCAGCCTTCTACACTTTCATACAGTATTGCTTATAAAAGTTGTACACATATTTTTATGAATTAGTATTTGTGTAATGTCTGCCTGCCGAACTGACCGTAAACTCCGTGAGAGTGAGAATCATGTCTATTTTCTTCACTGTAATTTATCCTCTCCCTGGCACATAGTGGGTGCTCAAAAATGGCAACTTCATTACTAACTCGTCCATAAACAACACGAAGTTGTAAGTGACTTGCCTCTTGCTCAGCCAAGAAAGCTCAGATTATTTCCGAATTTGCTGATAACTAATCTCTACAATGTAAAAGTTTCTAGGAACTATATTGAAAGAGTTCCTGTAGTTGAGTTTGCCCTTCGAAATGAACGAGTTCTGGAGTGTAGGATAAAGTCAGAAGAAGAGTGATTTGAGACACACTGGCGCCAAAGTAGTTTGGGTTTTGCTGTGATCTCAAAATTAAAGAGCACAAGTTACAGAGTCAAAATTGGGTGTGAATCACACTTGCTGGGTGTGATGCTAATCTTGACTCAGTTAAATCATTTGTAAAAGATAGCTAATAATATTGCTTCTACGTATAACTGTTACAAGAATTAGAAATAATCCAAACTGAGTGCTTATTTAGTGTAGTACGTACTCAGTAAATATTTGTTTATATCTGTAAATATCTGTAGACGGATTACTGTGAATTATCATAATCCCTACTCCCCCTTGCATCTGGTACCATATTTATAGGTTTTCATGACACATTCTTTTCCTTCCTACAACTTATCATAGTTTATTTTGGGAATGATTATTTCTTTAATGCCTATCTCCCTGACTAGACAATGAGCTATGTAAGAGCAGGAAACCATTTCTATATAAGGGCCTATACCCAACACTTGCCGTAATGCCTGCATATGGAAGATGTTTGAAAAATATTTGCATTTTGAATCAATGAATATGTCACTCTGAGTTAATCAGTTGTTAATAGAGGTTGGGACATAAGAAGAAAAGTTACTTAAACATATTGAGTTAAGCTTGATTCTTATAAGTTTAACTTAACTAGGTATTTTTTCTTTGAGGACATTAAACAATACAGAATAGCACAAACAGTGTATACCCATATTTTCACCACTAATAATTAATCATTATTTAATATAGCTAAAGTCTACTTTAATGACATCGATACAGCATCTAATGACGTCCATATAGCATCCCCAGGAGCAACTATAACCTGATTTGGAGTCTACTTTAAATTGTGTGTATGTGTGTGTATATATATATATGTATATATATATATGTAACACTGTTTTGTGTATATTTCATTTAATTAAATGGTATCACATTGCCTGTGATTATACCAGTTCCTTGCTGTTTCTATGGGTACACAAAGATCTTGCTCATTCCTTTTAAGTGCCACATTATAGACCATCTTAAGAACATATCACAGTTTATTTCAAAGCCTGATTCCACTGCTTGTTAGCCATACACACACACACACACAACCTTAGAGAAGTGATTTAAGTCTTCTATATTTCAGCTTTCTGGTTTGTAAAATGGGAATAATAAGAGTACATACCTAGTAAGGTTGTTTTGTAATTAATATATGTGAATTGCATAGAATGTACCTAGCACATGGTAGATAATAAATGTTAGCTATTATTTATGTATTTATTTATTTCACTAATGATGGACATTTAGGTTTTTTTTTTTCCTTATTACAAACAGTACTCAATGAACATTGAGTACTACAATGAATACATTTGTCTGGGTCTCCTTATGTATATATTCTAGAATTTCTCCTGGGTATACAGCTAGAATGGAATTGCTGATTATAGGATATAAACACTTTGTTTTATTAAATGCTGCCAATTTGTGTTCCAATGTAGCTGTACCAATGTATTTGTTATCTAGTGCTGAGTAACAAATTACTCCACAACTTAGAGGTTTCAAACAATAGTAATTTATTATCGCTCATATTATCTATGAGTAGGGAATTTGGGAACAGCTTGACTGTGTGGTTCTGGGGTTCTGCCTCAGGCTCTCTCATAAAGTTGGCAACAGATGTTGGCCGCGACTGCAATCAAAGTCTTGACTGGGACTGGAGGATCCTCTTCCAAGGGCTCACTCACCTGGCTGGTAAATTGGTGCTGGCTTTTGGCAGGAGGCTTCAGTTCCTTTCCACGTGGGTCTTTCCAATGGGCTGCTTGGATGTCCTCACAGCACAGCTGGTTTCCCCCAAAAAGAATCAAGAGAGTAAGGTAGACGCTGCCATGCCTTTTATCACCTAGCCTCTGAAGTCACACATCATCATTTGTACTATATTCTATCCTATCAGGCCAGCCATGATAAAATTCAGTGTTGGAGAAGACTATACGGAAGCATAAACACCAAGAGGAGGCAAAGATTACTGGAAGCATGTTGGATATTGTCTACCATGATCAACTCCCACTGGCACTGAATAAAGTACTAGTTTCCCTCTATCCTCACCAATGTACAATGTTGTCGGAACTAATAATTTTTGACAACCTGGAAACAAGAATTGTTTTCTCTTTATTTTTCTTTGGTTACTGATAAGGTTGAGCATCATTTTACACATTTTTTGGCTATCATATGTCCTCTTCTGTTAATTTTTTTTCTACTGGATTGTCTAACATTTTCTTGATTTGTAGTACTTTATTTGTTCTAGATAGTACTTTGTTATATGTGTTGCAGATATCTTCTTCCAGTATGTCTCTTGTCTATTTAAGGAAGCCTTTCATATTTTATATTTTCTTCTAGTAGTTTTCAAGTTTTTCACTTTTAGATAGTTTTTTTTCATCTGGGAATTTTTCCTTTCTATGGATCTAATTGTAATCTTTTCTGTAAGAAGAGCTGTAAATTGCTCTAAAATCATTTGTTGAATAGTTCAGCCTTTCTCCCATTGATCTATGATATATCTTGTCTTACATGCATGGGCTTTTTCTGGGGCTTTTTCTGTTTCACTTTTTATTTATTCCTCTTCTGCTAATACATTGTTTGAACTAGTAATTAAATTTTGTAATATGTAATTAAATTTGGAAATGTGTAAATGACTGGTAAGCTCTTCATTGTCTTTGTTTTTCAAAATTTTCTCAGCTATCGCTGTACTTTTTTAATACTTCCATATGAATCTCGTAATCAATTTTACTACATTTCCCAAAGAATCCTGCAGGGATTTTTCTTGGAATTACATAGAATTTATCAATTAATGAATATCTTTATACCTGAGTCTTCATATATATTGCATATCTCTTCATTTTTTTTTTCAGAATATTACGGGGGGTACAAATGTTTGGGTTACATGAATTGCTTTTGTACAGATTAAGTCAAAGTTATAAGTGTGCCCATCACCCAGATAGTGTATATTGTACCCATTAGATGTGAATTCATCCATCCCCTCCTCCCCCCTCCCACATGCTTGATTTCCGTTGAATTTACTATCATATGTGCACAAGTGTTGATCTATTAGTTCCAATTTAGTACTGAATTCATGAGGTTTTTGTTTTTCCATTCTTGTGATACTTCACTTAAAATGATGGTCTGCAGTTCCATCCAGGTCACTACAAAAAGCATTAGTTCACCATATTTTTATTAATCTACTCATTTTCAATGGG
>CAUYSK010007803.1:0-10124 GCA_963575035.1 Avahi laniger
ATTTCTTTCTATTTTTGGTAGAGATGAGGTCTCGCTCTTGCTCAGGCTGGTCTCGAACTCCCGAGCTCAGAACGATCCGCCCACCTCGGCCTCCCAGAGAGCTAGGATTACAGGCGTGAGCCACCGCGCCCGGCCTCAAGTATTCTTTTATAGCAGCACAAAATGGATTAAGACACAAGGTCTCTCACAAGACTGTAATTAATGTGTCAGCTGGGGCTGTAGTCTCATCTCAAGACTCAGCTGGAGAGTGACCTGCTTCCAAGGTCACTCACATGGCGAATGTTGTTGACAGGATTCAGTTTCTCAAAGCTGTTGGACTAAGAGCCTCAGCTCCCTGCCATGTTGGCCGCGCCATAGGGTAGCTCACGCCCTGACACCTGCTTCCATCAGAGCAAGAAGTGAGACGGATGGAAGCCAAAGTGGTTTGTATCCTGCCTCATCCCATCTCATCTTGTATTAATCTCAGATGTGACATCCCATCTCTTTCATTGTATTCTCTTCATTAGAAGTGTGTCAATAGGTTCAGTCCACACTCAAAGTGAGGGTATTACACTCGTGATATGTGTTCAAAGAGTAAAGACCAGGACCTATCTCAGTGGCCACCTGGCACACAGTTCGAGTCCCAGATTAATGCCAGACGCATGCTATTTCACCTTCTTAGAGCTCTCTTCTCCCCCACATCCAGCCTGGACAGCTCCTACCCATTCTCCAGGTCTCAGAGTAGATGTTTTCTTTGGAAAGCACCTCACCCTCCAGGACTGACTTATGCATTTCTCCAATGTGCCTCTATGACACTCTAGAATTCTCCATCATAGCCCCTACCATGCTACATAAGTACCCAGATGCTTGTCTGACTCATGCACCTTCTGTAAGTTCTGTGAGGACAGCAGCCTTGTCTCCCCTCTTCACTGATGTGAACCCAACCTCAGCATAGGGCCAAAATGTGCTAGGAATTTGGTAAATATTAACTAAATTTATTAAATCTTCTCGTAATATGGCTCTGCTATGTCTCTCTCCTGATTAAAACCCATCAGTGGCTTCTCATTACAAGGAGGAGGGAGTCCAGACTCTTCTTAGAATGGCATTCAAGGCTTTGTCCAATCTAGCCCAGCCTTACATACTGTCACTCCCTGACACCATCAGCCTCACCAAACAACCATGTCTTCTCTGAACCTAATTCATCCCTTCATGAATTCCCAATTCCCTCTGCCTCATATGTCTTTCTTCAGTGTCATGTCTGGCAAATTCTGCTCCTCCTTCAAGACTGAAGGCTTCTCCAGTTTGCCCAGGTGGTCTCCAGGTTGGTCTCTCTGTACCTTCCCAACAGGGCTTGTTCAGATGTCTTTCTAAAGCACACCCTGTGTTGTTCCCAACACAAAGAAATGATAAGTGTTTGAGGTGATGGATATTCTCATTATCCAGATTGGAGCATTATACATTGTATCATTGTATGCTTGTATCAAAACATCACAACTTCCTGTAAGTATATACAATTATTATGTATCTATAAAAATTAAATGTAGAAAGAACATATACATATATTAGAAAAAACAGTAACAGAATATTCATAACGAAGCACAGGTGAAAGGAAATTGGATAATTATGGCTTTAAACTTTTTGTAATTAAAAATAATAGGATATCTAGTGTGAGTATTTCTCCATTTGATGTTTGAATAATCATGCTGAATTTGTATAATATTATGTTTTCACAGTTTTGTTTCATTCTGATGTCTCACAATAATTCAGGGAGGGAGCCCCATTTCTTTGTGAATTAAATTAAGCACAGAAAAATAAGGTGATTTTCCCAAGCTCACACAGCATGCTGATAGGCATGCTACAGGAGCTGGTGGTTGTGTGCCCAGACTGTGGGACCAAACAACTCAGCTCCAGTCTCAGTTCTACCATGAATAGTTGTGTGACCTTGGACAATTTATTAACTCTTAATGTCCCTGTGCCACAGTTTCTTTATCTGTAAGCAGAAATAATAATAATACCCATCTCATGGACTTTCGTGGAGATAAATGAGTCAATAAATGGGAATTATTAGTTCCCTAATTTAATCACTTGAAAAGAAGTCTGCTAACCCATTGTAACTTCACTGCTTTCTCAAAGAGCACAAGGAACTAAGAAATGCCTGGAATATTTAAATCACAAGTGAAATAACCCTCTTGGTATTCAAAGTCAGCATCAGCTAATGCAGCATTTTCCAAAGTGGGTTCAACAAGACAAACCATTTCAAAAGGTACTCCAAGGAAAAAAGAATTTGCAACACATGGTGAAATACATTCCTCATCTCAGAGAGTCATGACTGCATGTCTGCATGGTACAGGCTGGGTAAACCTGCAGGAAAACACTAGTTATACTTTGGTCAGCACAGTATTTGTCACTGTTGTTTGACCACATAACATTTATTTCACATGAATACCTGTTATCCAAAGGACTAGTGTCCTGCATGCAGATAATACTGACCTAGTAGAATATTGCAGGAGAAAATGGGAGGGACAGCAAGTATCTATGAACAAACCAAAAAAGATCCTTCTGGTTGTTGTTTTTCAAAGAAAGAAGGCAAAATTTCACTTCCACATAATATGGATTCTGGTCATGGTTTTTGCCTTTTAAGGCCTCTGATACTCTTTCAGAAAAATAAAATAAAATTTATAGCATACTTTTTATACTTTTCCAGATAAGGAAACAGAGACCCCGAGGGATGATTTCCTGTTCTTGTGCCTTCCTGTTCCCTCCTTCAGAAATGTTCTTCCTGCTCCCTTTTGCATACCCCGAAAGCTGGAGTCTTGTCATGGTGCACCTCAAACACCACCTCCCCCCATCACACTTGCCTTGATTTCCCTCACTGTCCCTTCTCTGAAATCTCATAGTATTGTATCACTTGGCCCTTGGTGTAACTATGGTTTGAGCTCTTAAGTCTCACTAGACGTTCTACTTCCTTCAAGGCAGGAGCTACTTCTCATTCACCCTTCTACTTCCTGCTCCACTGACCACAGGTGGGTACATAGCACATAGTAGAATTCAATAAAGAGTTGTCTCCTGCATTTTTGAGTGTTGTAGATGAATACATCACTAAATAGTCAATAGATAGAGGAAAGAATGAGCTTCCCCCACCTTATAAAAACATGGTAAACCATTGATAGACTGACACCATTGCCTTGAGACAAATGACAATCATGAAAATGACCATCATTCTACTTAGACTTCTCAGAGTCACCATAATGAGTCCCTTCCCCCTCCTCACTGTCCAACCAGTGTTTGTCTTCACAGAATTGGTGTTGCTCTACTTGAATCCAGATCTGAACCAACATTCTCCCTCTCATACCCAGAGAGGCTCAATTAGCAAAGCAACTTTTACATGTTATGCATACTTAGCTTGAGATAGAACAGGAGAATATGAGATACGTGTATGCGAGAGAAAGAAATGAGGAGGAGGAGAAGGAGAAAACGAAGAAGAAGAAAGAAGGGAGGGAGAATGGGGAGGAGAATGAATAGGTGTGGAGAATGCATTTTAGAGGCAGACTGATACGGAGTCAGAGACTGACATGGAGGCCAATTAGCTCTAGTATAAAGGTAAGAAAAAAGAAGCTAGCAAAACTTTAAAACTTCAGTACTTTCCCCAGAACTCTTCCCTGGAAGATAAGTTAGAATGAAAAATTAATAATTTTTTTAAAAAACCCACAAACTCAGCATTCACACCACGGGAATCATGAGAAAGTGGTTGGGATGGTCCCGGTTTGATTTGCATCTTATTCCTGGCTGAGCCCCTGCCTAGATGTGCAATGCGTGGGCCACTGAAAACCCGAGAACTACATCTGGAGACAAAGCCAAGATAGGATACACTGGACATGTGACGGTGAGGATGGTGACAACCACATTCACTGCGATATATCCCTTTAAAAGTCACAAGGTATTTTCACTTAACGTATCTATTCATCCTCATAACTACTCCCAGAATTTAGATCCTGTGAATATTTTCATCCCTGTTTTGGAGATGAAGAACCTGAGGATGAGGAAAGGAAAATGACTTTTCAAAAATAATATAATTAGGAAGAAGTAACAGCATAAAAACAGTGAACTGTGGTCCCCCTTCTCCTCTTCTTTTCAGCATGCCCATGTGTCTCTACCCAGCTATGTTGTAGAAGAACTTGTGTTTAGAGCAGCAGGAACCTCATCATTGCCCTCTTCAAAGCATCCTTAAGCTCTCTGTTCCTCGTGCTGCAGATCAAGGGATCAGCACAGGTATGATGAATGTGTTAACTGCAGGCACTACCTGGCCCCTCTCAGGAGAGTAGCTAGAGCTGGGGCACAAGTAGATGAGGCTTGCACATCTGCCCTGGAGTAGAACCACAGTCAAGTGGGAGGAACAGATGAAGAAGTCCTTGTGCCTCCCCTCAGCAGAGCGGAGCTTCAGGATGGCAGCCACAATGAAGACACAGAAGAGAGTGATGAGAAGGAAGGGGATGGTGAGGACGATGACGCTGCCCACAAACAGAATGGCCTCATGGACCCGGGTGTCTGCACAGGCCAATCTCATGACAGGGAGGATATCACAGTAGAACATGCTAATTTCTTTGCTGCTGCAGAAAGGGAGTTGGAAGATGAGCACAGTCAGCTGCATGGCCAAGATGAACCCCAGTAGCAGAGACCTCAGGGCCAGTTGGATACACAACCTCCGGCTCATGATGAGTGTATAGCACAAAGGGTGACAGATGGCCACAAACTGGCCATAAGCCATGACAGCCAGCGGAATGCAGTCAGCGCAGCCTGAATTTTTCATTTACTCCAATCTTCTTGATCATGTGTTTTTAACTTTAGATTAGATGTATTTTTGAGCTGCTTTGAATCTTGTGTGGAAGGATATTACAAAGAAAATCTTCGTTGAATCTCTTCCACATTAGCACTATTGAAAATACTTGCATGACCCTGAACTCCTTAATATTGCTGACTGGCCCAAGAGTTGCAGTGACACCCTCAGAACAATGTAGAGCTGTTGTAGGAAATACAGTTCCACAGTGGTAGTCTTGATCTTTGCCAAAGGCCACTCACACCGCACATCCTCATTCTTCTAACTTTTGCTTGTCACTCTGAGAAAGTGGAGTTGCATGTCAGATCTCCATGATTTTCTTCAAAAATTGTCTATCAAAAGTTTCCTCAAGTTTTTGATATGGGGTAGATAATCATTCCCTAGAATTACCTCTTATGAAGTCTTTACTTCTATTTACTGTGCGTCCTCATAGTAAATGATCCAGTGTAGTTGATTCCTATCTGCCAAAAGTATGAGGAATGAATAGTACTGGAAGTAAGTTGAATTAGATCAGTGGCTCTCAACATTCTCTGCACCACACGGGAATTTCACAGTATTTCTCTATGAACCCCACGGTAGTAGAGATAGAGCTAATAAAGCATCAGATAACATGATAAACACTGCACGTGCATTGTCTCATTCAACCTCCATGGCTACTTTATGAGGGAAGACCAGTACTATTACTCCCATTTTACAGGTCAGGAAACCAAGGTTTAAAATGTTAATTAACTTACCGAAAGGCATGCATCCAGTGTGTGGCTGAGCCAAGGTTTGAATCCAAGTATTTCTGAATCCAGACCTGCTCTTTTAACCATTCTTTTATATTGCTTCTAATCCCCACATTTTGAAAATTTTGTCTGCCTAGTTGTATTTTTTAAACAAAAAATAAGCAGATAATAATAAAAGATGCATGTACAGTATAACTTTACTCAGGAAAATGTATGACTAATGTTGGGGCTTTTGAAATACTAAAATTACCTTGAAATCCCCATTAATAAGCTTGGGGGCCCTTTGAGATTTGAGCATCCAAGGTGGCAACTACTAGATGACCTCTAAAATTCCTTCTAATTCTATGATTTCACAAATAAAGATTGTATAAACCCGAAGCATTAGCATTCATTAATTTTAACAAATATTTATTGAGATATTATTGTCAGGATTTGAATGGTTCAATATGTAACACCCGAGCGGATGATGGATTAAAAGTTATATTTTAAATATGTTAAATGTGAGATACTTATTAGCGATCCAAATACAGATGTCAGATAGACAAGTGTATATACAAGTCTGGAGTTCAGGGACGAGGTTAGGCCAGCTAGGCAGTTATCAGCATATTTAAAGCCAAGCAACTAAAGCAGCTCACCTAAAAAATTATGTGAATAGAAGAAAGGACCAAGGACCAAGATTCAGCTTGGGCAGAGGTTAGGAATATAGAGGAAGCCAGCAAAACGGACTAAGAATAACTACCAGAGAGACAGGAGTAAAATTGGGAGGAGGACATGCTAATTACCTTGATCTGATCACGATACATTATATGTATTGAAACATCACTGTGTACCCCATGAAAAAGTACAATTATTATTTGTCAATTTAAAAATAACATAAAGTAAAAATTAGGAGGAAATTATTTCCCAGAAGCAAAGAGGGTAGGAAATACTGCAGAATATGGCAAAAAGAATAATGCTGCATGTAGAAATTTTTTAATGAATTCTAGATAAGTAAAGTGAAAACAATAATTTTTCTTTCCTCCAACTGACCTCATCATTGAACTTATGAACAAGTTACTAAAAGATCATCCCTAGGGAAGATGTACCAATGGAATAATCCTGATGCAATTTTAACTCTTAGGTACACTATATTTAATCTCATTAATTTTTGCTTCCCAAGCAGACCTCAGTCATCTCAGGGGACCAACAATGACTTGTTAGTTAGATTAATTATGAATGTAATTAATCGATGATAATTTTGAGTCTGAATACCAGTGCAACTCCAAAGGTAAGTTCCAAGCTACAGAGGTGTGATAAGTAAAGCCCAAATGTTACCTTGTACAAAGAAGAAAGAAGCAAGATGGAACATACCCTCCGTCTAAGAGGTGATCTAATAGGAATCAGATCTCATTTAAGAAATGTCTTAAAATAGTACCCTGGATCAGTGAGATATGTGATTTAGAAGTGGTCAGCATGTCAGCCCAAGAAAATTTTGAGGATGGTAAGACCTCGAGACAGACCTCTGGGGTCTTCAGTGTTGAGCAAAGGATGCAAGTAAATCTGCAATGGCTTGAAGTCCTCTTGAGTCTGGTAAATGGTAAGAATCTCCTCCCAGACCCCAGATTTTAGAAGATTAGAAAAATCCCTTGTCAGCAACTAAGCCAAAGATTGCGGTATACATTGGCCAGGGAACAGAAGCTAAGTATTGAACTTTTCACAGAAAGAGTCAAAGTCCAGTTCTTACTCAGAATCAGTATTTTATATCAGATGGCTTACGTGGAACTCTAGAATGCATACTGTGAATGCCATGCTCTTCAAACTGATGAAAAGGCAGAGAAATTGTTCAAAACAGTCAAGGGATCACACACTAGATCAGATAGAATGAGCTCAATACTAACCAGTCCTGAAATACAGAAATGTGAGTATCTTCAAGGGTCCACTATTTGTTTTTAAATATTCATCATTCCAAATTTCAAATGTATAGCAATTGAAAAATTAGAAAATATCTACTTCTATAATAAAAGGAATGATCAGAACTTTCCTTTACATAGGAGTCACACTTATGTATTAAAAAATAATTGTAATTACCTGCAATTTTTCAAAGGACTTTATTGCAAAAAGAGGGATATGCCTGGGCCCCCCTATCACATTGCCCTTTTATAACAGTCCTTGCCTAGATTTGACTTGTTTCATTTGAGTACTATTTCTTTCATTCTGTTTTGAGCTTTCTGAGCACATCTCCTTTTCCACATTTCCCCCTCTTTTCCCAGAAACTAGAGCTATGCTTTATATTTAGCTAGCCCTTCATAATGTTTGCAAAAGGGGTTTATTAAAATAAATACTGTTGATAAAATGAATAGGTGGTAAGAGAGAAAGAAAAGGAGGAGCGAAAAGGAAAGAGAGACAGGTTACAAGTTAGGGTACTGAGCACTACCTTTGTAATAATCTGAGGAGTGCTCATGACGCATCACTTTACAGTGACATGGTTTGTTGATAAAGACAATTAGAAATAAAAGATTTTGTCTCTCTAGGGCACCTATCATTCAGCCTTGCACTAGTGCATTGTTCAGTGAGGTACAATTATTTTAATGATAGAAACAGACTTGCTTCCAGGCTGACCTAGGAATTAAGTTCTAGTCTGCTATTTACTAACTAGAAAAGTTAAACTCTTAAGCCTCAATTTCTTCATCTGAAAAAATATAAAGAGTAAAGGTATGTATTGCACAGAAATGAAGGGCCACTTTAACGGAAATGATGCCGGTAAAATGATTAGCAAGGTGTACAAATCTTAGAGTGCTTTGCAGTGCACAGCACTCAATCAATGTTACTCACTATTATTGCAGTAAGAAAACAATAACTTTTTGTTGAACGTCTGAATGCTTCGTATGATATATTCACAGTTCAATTATAAAAGTATCGTGTTGAACCATGTGAAATTGCCTATATGATACCATTGGGTTTTTATCTTTTTTTTTTCCAGATCATATGCTATCATGTTTTTTTCAATCTCAGGATAGATAACGAAGGAATCAATGACTCTATATACTTTAATGATCGGTTAATATGTGCTAGGCATTCTAGTGGTTTCTTTCACGGACATTGTTTAAGTTTCACCTCACAACAATATTGTAAAGTAGTGAATTGTTATTCTGAGCAAACAGGGTCTTGGAGAAGGCAAGTGACCCAGCAAGATCCAAAGCTGTTAAGTGGCAGAGCTGGAATTTAAGCATACATCATTTAATTCTAACATAGCCTACTTTCCTGAAAGCATCATTTCCCCCAAATTTATATGCTTTTTTATGTACACATTCTCCTAAAATCTAGTTGTATAACCAAAAGGGGTAGTTTTATTCACTTAATTAAAAGGCCACTTAGACTTTTCCTCTTTTCTTTGCAGTTATGGGTATACTGAAGTTCCTTGCAAACTACTTTTTCTCCCTGTGATTAAACGTTGTCTACAAACCTAAATTGAGAGAAACTGGTAAGGGGGGTAGGGGAGGGCACAAAAGTGTTGCAAACAGAATCAGAATAAGGGAAATTCTAGATGACAGCCTTGTCCCTTTGACTCTATAGAGTAGATGGCATTTCAATCATCTTAGTCCTCTAAGTACCTTGTGCATTTAAATAATGAATTAAAAATTGACCCACTTGTGTAACCTTGGACATGTCAGTCACTCTCTTTGGAAGAGATGGACCAGGTAACCTGGCAGAGCTCTGACTCTGTGGGCATCTGTGATCTTCTGAGGCCACTAGTCAACTTGTACAGGGATTACCTGAAGGACAGAGGACTTGTGAAGCCATGTTCTTAGTTGCACCATGGTAAACAGTCTCAAGAGATGATAAGCTATCTTTCCATAGACTAGCTCTCTTCTGGGAGTTTTTCTCTGGGCCATACTTATCTTAGAAAAAGCTGGCTACTTCTCTAGTTGTTTTCTTTGGAATAACAAGACAAAATCTGTTGCAGGTCAAGATTTCAGACTTGACAACTTTGAGGAATTGTATTTTTGATTGCATAATAGCCAGTCTATAGTTTAAATCAATGCAAAACTTTCCAACTTACATACTCTAATTAGCGTAAGAGACCATTTACATTCCTAAGGACTTGATGATCACCCATAAGAAATTTTGTTGAATTCTTATGTTTTTTTTTTTTTATTTCAGCATAATATGGAGGTACAGATGTTTAGGTTACGTGTGTTGCCCTTGTCCCCCCTCCCCCCCTTATGTTTTTTTATCCCTCCAAATTGATACAAATCTTCCTAATATTCTGTATTATCTGCATGTTTGTTTTGATATGAAATCATCCCACAAAATTTTTCAAGTTAAAATTGATCCTTAAAAAAGCTATGCCTTCGGTAGCTCACGCCTGTAATCCTAGCACTCTGGGAGGCCGAGGTGGGCGGATCATTCTGAGCTCAGGAGTTCGAGACCAGCCTGAGCAAGAGCGAGACCCCATCTCTACCAAAAAATAGAAAGAAATTAATTGGACAGCTAAAAATATAAGGCCGGGCGCGGTGGCTCACGCCTGTAATCCCAGCACTCTGGGAGGCCGAGGTGGGCGGATCGTTCTGAGCTCAGGAGTTCGAGACCAGCCTGAGCAAGAG
>CAUYSK010007804.1:0-15006 GCA_963575035.1 Avahi laniger
ATTAATTTCTTTCTATTTTTGGTAGAGACGGGGTCTCGCTCTTGCTCAGGCTGGTCTCGAACTCCTGAGCTCAGAACGATCCGCCCACCTTGGCCTCCCAGAGTGCTAGGATTACAGGCGTGAGCCACCGCGCCCGGCCCCCAAAATGGATGAATCTTGACGACATTAGGCTAAGTAACGTAAGCTAGTTACAAAAGGACAAACACTGTCCTTTTGTGTGATTCGACTCACATGAACTTCTGAGAGTAGTCAAATTGACAAAGAGAGAAAGTAGAATGGTGATTGCCAGAGGCTAGAGAGAGGGGGAAATAGAGCATTAGTGTTTAATGGGTACAGAGTTTCAGTTTTGAAAGAGGAAAAAGTTCTAGAGATGGACGGTGGTGATGGTTGCACAATATGCTATTGAACTGTATATTTAAAAATGGTTAAATACAAAAAAACGCCCAAACAAAAGTCAGCCTATGTTCCTTCCAGGAATTATGTAAATGGTCCTACCTGTGTTCAATAGCTTGACTCTTTGGCTCTCTAAAACAAATCCTACCTATTTCGAAAGAGAAAAACATCGCTAGAACAACATGAAAAACAAAACCCTCCTTTGTCTGCAATATGAAAATATTTCACACTTACATCTTTGTTCTGTGTTGTGAATCCCAGCTTCTTGCACTTCATTTTGTAGGCCTTGAATAACGCCCTGGCTTCTCCAGAGGTGGGATTGATATTAGGGAATGACTGAGAAAGATTGCAAGCTCTTTTCAGATAACATGGTTCATAAAAACCCAGGGAAGCAAGACTTCTAAAGAGTAACACAGTTTTGATGCCTGTCCCTAAAAATAAAGATCTCTTATATGTGTTCATACATTTTCTGTAATTTGTGTAACATTCACATAAATGCACTCAAAATTTTTTAAAGTTTCAACAGTTTGATCAAAATCAATCAAGCTAGCTCACTACTTAACTACATGAAAATAGAGATACTAATGGTTTAGTGTCTCACCTCTCGACAAACAAAAGGTTTTAGTCTAGAATACTTCAACAGAGATTTATTGTAAGTGTGAAATGATTATTTAGAAACGTTATTCTGGGCCACAGTTTTAACAATGCTCAACCATCTCCATGTTTCTTTGGAATGTATCTTTAAATTGATTTAATTTTATCTGACTTAAAAAGCAATATATAAGCCCTACATCATTTCTGTTTTTTAATGAGAGATCATAGATTATATAAATGCAAACAATTCAACGAATTAGGAGACAAGAAATTAATTCTCCAAAGCTTAGGAATCATGGCCTTAGAAGAAACCGTGTATATTTTTCAACCAGCTCTACCTTTGCCTTCTAATCTCTCCTCTTTCCAAACTTTCAATTATTTCAGAGGTAAGGTCCATAAACAGCCCTGGTAGGATTTTTAACTAGGCAAGACTTCAGCATCCTTTTCACAGAATTTACCAGGTGACTCTAAAAGTTAAGAATCTAAAATCGGTTAACATGGCTCCTGCTCTGGTTGCACCAAAGCAGTGACATGAAGATGATTAAGAAACCTCTGGACCTACCACCTCAGGTAAGCATGGAGCATAAGGCTTGCATTTTACAGGTGCCAGAGACAGCTTCAGGCTTTGGGGATGCCATTTGTAGAGCAAAGTGATGGCAAAACGCCCAGAAATCTTCACAGTGATGAAACTATTCACCTGAGGACAACAGAAAGGAAGGTCATTTCCTGCATAGAATGTTCATTCTCATAATTCAGGTGGAAATCAGATATTTGCTTAATGTATGGAAGGAAATTTGGGACCAACATTCATAGACAGCTTCAGTCTCTTCACTTAATTCCATTAATTCAGGAATGGGTTATGGGTTTTATGCTGCTAATTCATGTGTTGCTATAACTTACTGAGAGAAGGAAGATGAAGGGGCAGAAATTATTTTGCGAGTAACACAGTCATGTCTTATAAAGGTCAGATCCATTTTAGGTTGAGAAAATGCTGGGTTGATTTACAAGTACTTCTGAACCCTAATTCTATCCCTGAGACACAGACAGTCTCACCTATAAAATACGGTTGATAACATCTGCCTGCGTTGGTGTTGGGCAAAGATATTAACGGCTGCCAAATGCTTAGAAATTTTACAAGCCTTAATCTGATTGTGAAACTCATTGAAGTTCCGAGAGATTTTATAAGGGACACGAATGGAAAAGTAACAATAAATGAACAACTTCTTAAAAACTCAAGGGAACGTCTGCAGATTAGTAAAGCATATTTAAAGGGCATCTGCAGAGAAAGTATCCTAATTAAGTAAACTGCTCCAAGCAGCAAAGACTCTTGGTTACAAGTTATGCTCCCTTGTTTGCTGAACGCTACCAGCTGAGGTAATCTGAACTAAATAATCTATTCCATTAGTGATTCTTATTTTTTTTTTTGTTTTAGATAAAGAGTAAGGAAATCTTGACTTCAGAGTGTCAGGAAATTTGCACATGGAATCTTACTTGATAAAATTTATTTGCCTACTCTTTACTTCCTTCACCCTCCAGAGCTAAATGGTACTTCTTTAAAATTTACCTCCTAAATAATATTTGTAGGGCATGTGGACAGCACAGATGATTTTGTAAATTGTATAGAATAGAGACCTAGAAGTTACTCTCCACACAATAGCCTGTAACAGCGCTGTCCAGTAGAAATATAATGCAAGCCGCAAATGTGAGCCACATGAGTAATTTCACATTATTTAGTAGACATGTTAAAAAGAGTAAAAAGCATGTGAAATTAATTTTAATAACATTTGATAACCAAATATCTCTAAATATTAGCATTTCAACGTGCTACATATAAAAATTACTAATAAGATAGTTTATGTTCTTTTTCTGTACTAAGTCTTTGAAATCTGGTGTGTATTTTATACTTACAGTGTATTTCAAGGATTCAATAACCATGGTTGGCTAGTGGTTACCATACTGGACAGCAAAGTTCTACATAAATGATGCACTGAAGGTTGGTTGTGCAGCGTATCACCTGCACATTCGTACACAGAGGCCCTGAACTAGTGCAGCCCATTTTGTGTACACACACACACACACACACACACACACACACACAAAGAAATAACTATATATGAATCAAGAAAGTCTAGCTCAGGAGTGTTTGGTTTAGTCCTCTCGAAGTTTGAATTAATTGCCAACTTTAAAATATCAGAATGTTTCATATAAAAATCTGAATTTTTGACTTAAAAAAAAATCATAAAATACAGCAATCCCAGGCCCATATTCCCATGTGGCAATAGTCTTCTGGCCCTGGGTAGAGGCTGCCCCCCTTCAGGTGGGACACTTCCAGTTCACCACAGTTCCTGCCTGGCAGGCTCACTCTTCTATTGTTTGAATTTGGAATCCTTGATCCTACGGAGATATACACCAATCTCTTAACAGGGTTGATTTCTGCAGCGTGAGATTGAGGGGGAGGAAAACTTTCGCCTTGAAAACTGTATACTTTCCTATTTTAAAAATGTTTTTATAGTAGGCCTGAAATGCTTTTCTAATAACAATTTTTTAAAATTGCTATTTAAAGCAACTACTGCTTAGCAAAGACAAATCCATCAAGAAAGGGCCAAGTATAGCTTGCCAAGTGAAATGAAGGACTGAAATAAAAATTTATCACATCCAGGAACCGGTGATCATTATCTTTAGTGAAATAAGCCAGGCACAAAAAGACAAATATCACCGTGTTCTCACTTATATGCGGGAGTTAAAAATTTTGATCACGTGGAGGTAGAGGGTGGAAAGAGAGATAACAGAGAGTGGGAGGGGTGAGTAGGGGGTGGAGGGAGGATGAAGAGAAGCAAGGTAAAAGGGGGCAAACATACAGTAAGGCAGAAGAAATAAACTCAGTGTTTGATAGCAGAGTAGGGTGACTATATTTAAAAATGTGTTGTACTTGGTCAGGGGCTGCGGCTCACGCCTGTAATCCTAGCACTATGGGAGGCGGAGGCAGGAGAATCACTTGAGCCCAGGAGTTTGAGGTTGCAGTGAGCTATGATGACACCGCTGCACTCTACCCAGGGTAACAGAATGAGACTGTCTCAAAAAAAAAAAAATGTACTCAGGTGACGGACACCCTAAATACCCTGACTTGATTACTATACATTATATACATGTAACAAAAATTTCACATGTTCATAAATTTGTAAATTCGCACAAATAAAAAAATAAAAGAAAAAAAAATGTAATGCATCCATTGGCTAGTGTAGACAGCCAAACTGAGTAATTCAGTCCTCTCAATCCTCTTTTCCCATAATAGTACATTTTTAAAATTCAAAGTAAATTGTTGCAACATAAGAAATAACCATAACAATGATAAATTGTAAAATGATACCCAAATTTCGACAGGATCATCAAGTTTTCCCTTTGAAGGCCACATCCATTCCCTTGTGATTTTTCCTTTTTTGCTGATCACCATGCCTCCATCCTGATTAAACATCACTGCTATTATTTGTCTATGAAAAAACAGAAATGTGACTCATTTACAACAAGAAAAAATCACAAACTCATTGATTCAACTGAGGTGATGGAAGTCACCAAAAGTACAGGAATCTGTCCTGTCACATTGCTGGAGGATGGTCACTCTGCCTCTTCTGAATATCTTCCTGGAAGGAAGACTGGTACATACCTGTTCAGCTGATTAAGACACCCCTTCTTTGAGACAAGCCCTATCCCACCCCACCACCCCCATCTATAGGGCCTTAGGAATGGATTCTGCTGGCCATGATTGTCACACCATGTAGCCCCTCTGCCTTGGCTGTGGCTGACTGAATCAGGGGTGCACATGTGACCCACCCAGGTATGTGTTCCAAATGGATGCCACCATGCGTGTAAAGTCCGTGAGGAAGGAGGTGGGCATAGTGCCTACAAGGGACCGAAAGAAGGCCGAGTGCCTAGAGTCAAGAGTGTAGATGGGACGGGAGTAATTGGCAGGGGCCAGATATGGAGGAATTCTAGGCCATATCATAAATTTTATCTTAAGAGCAAAAAGCCATAGAAGGGTTTTAATAACAAAGCAAGGAGCTGACATGATCAAATACATTGGTGAGGGACCAGAGTAAATGCTGGGACACCAGTTAAGAGAGCAGTTAAGTGGTCCAGGAGGGAGGATGGCAGCTTGGAATAGGGCTTGGGGGAGAGAGATTCAAGAACTGTCCAGGATTTGGATGGTGAAGAACAGGCAGGTGTGAGTTTTATCTCCCTGCTACTCTCTGTGAATGCAGCTGAGCGTTTTATTAGCTTTCCTGGATCAGCAGCATCACATTGTGTGTTCGTGTCCAAAGAATCTTTGGGCTTTCTCTCTTCTTGGCACAGCAGCTGGCACAGAGAAGGGGCTTAAGAAAAGTCTGTTGAATCAAGTTGACAAAATGGATTCAGTTAAACAAATACATATTGCATAACGACCAGCCGTAAGACACTGTTTAGGCACTCCAGGCTTGCCCAGAGGGAGGTGCTGTCACTGCACGCAGGGCATTTTCAGTTTTGAGATAATAATTATTTTGGTATATAATATTTATTATAGAGCCTACTATGCGTCAAGCACTGTGTAAGGACCTTAACTACATGACTTTAATAGGTAGTGGTACTTAATGATTACAAATGCTATAAAGCCAGACTGACATGGTATTGAATTCAGCTTTTCCATTTCCTATTTGTGTGGACTTGGACGTATTTCTTACCCTTTCTGTTGGCTCAGTTTCCTTGCCTTAAGAGTGGCGATAACAACAGCACCTACCTCACAGGGCTGCTGAGAGAACTAAATGAGTTAACGCACACTACGTATCATTAACAGAGCACTTTGAACAGAGCCAGTCACCTTGTATGTTCCAAAAAAGCGCTGGCTTTTATGATTAAGTCCTCACAATTCCATCTACAGGAATTCTGAGTTCTATTTCACAGATGAGAAAAGAGAAACTGAGGAGACTGGTTAATAGAGTACCCTCCACCAATGTGAAGTTTGATAGATGGGCTCACCATCTACTGGAAGATTAAGAATCGTTCACAATACGAAAGGGACGCTTTTGGCTTAATCAAAGAGTCTGCAATCTAGGCTAGAGGACCAAATTGGCCAAGGCAGTGGAAAAAAGCAGAAACAGAAGTTCCAAGCCTTGGCCACCTAGAGCACATTCCTTTCTTGAACAGACTACCCTTTCACTCCGTCCAGCCTTCAGCTGTTTTTGTTCCTGCTAGAAGCCCCAGGGAAGACCCTGACCACCCACCTGCGTGATTCAATAGGAGCTTTGGCTGGAGCAGCTGTCTCCCTGCCAGCACCGTGTTTCTCTACACACTGATCCTGGCAACCTGGGTCCTAATCCATGCCCCTCTCATTCATCCTCCTGCTGGCGGGAGCTGATGAGCCTCCTCACCAAGACCCCCATAGGTGGGATGACAGATGCCCAAAGGAGGATTAGCTAAAAAGATCATTAACAGTTAAATAATGAAATCTCTTTAAAGGCATCTTTTGCTGTTGTTGTTTTTGCCTTCTCTCTTTCAGATCTTTCAGTTCTGCTGAAAGCAGACTCTACCCTCTGCCAAGAAATGGTCTGCGGTGCCTAGGATGAAATTACACAGGGGCAGGACTTAGCGGTGAGGCTTAGCATTTTAGACTTTGTGAAGTTCCCAAAATACCATCAGCAGATGGTGTTGCATTTATCTGCTTAGTTACTGTTATCAAAGGAGACAGGAGAAGAAGGATGAGGAAGGCAATCACTCCAGAGGGGCGAGTGGAGTGGATGTTGTCACGCATTTTTTTCATCGATATAATTCCCATCTTGGAACTTGAATTTCATGTAACAAATAAGGAGAAATTTCCCAGTAGGAACCTAACTCCTGGGCAATATTAAAGTCTGGCCAGGGCACCCAACACTCTGGCTTCTACCCAGAAAGTGAAGACTTATAACTTATTTTTATTTCCATTTTAATTTTGTTCACTTATAATTCTGCAGGTCTGTCTGTAAGTCAGTCCTAAAGGAGAACTAAGAAATCATATTGCTCAACTCTTGCATCAACCACTCTCTATTCATTTTTTTCATTTATGGCTTTTATTTTTAATTTAATATTATTATTTTTTTTATTTCAGCATATTATGGGGGTACAGATGTTTAGGTTATGTATGTTGCCCTTGCCTCCCCACTCCCCCCCAAGTCCGAGTTTCAAGTGTGTCCATCCTTTGGATGGTGTGCATTGCACTCTTTGTGTAATTTAATATTATTTAAATGACAAAAGTTTCATAACATTGGACTGAGCAAGGAATACCAAGTTTAGGTCCAATTGTCTTGTAGGAGGAAGGGAAATAATGATACTTACTTTAACCATGTAATACAGTACAGAAAATTATATATTGACATATTGAGCTCTCTTTTATATGTATCAGCTTTATTGAAATATAATTCACATGTCATACTATTTACTACTTAAAGTGTACAATTCAGTGGTTTCTAGAATATTTATAGGGTTGTGCAACCCTTATGACAATCAATTTTAGAACATTTTCCTCCCAAAAGAAACCATTAGCACTTGTTCCATTAGCAGTGACTCCTCATTCCTTCCTCTCCTTAACCACTTATCTACTTTCTAATATAGATTTCCTTAGCCTAGACATTTCATGCAAATGGAACCATATAATATGTGGTCTTTTTGTGACTAGTTTCTGTCACTTAGCATAATGCATCAAGGTTAATCCATGTTGTAACACATATCAGTACTTCATTCTGTTTTATGGCCGAATAACATTCCATTGTATGGATGTGCCACATTTTATTTATTGGTTATCAGTTGTCAGTTGAGCCCTCTTTTTCAGGCTGTGTTAATGGTGTTGTAATGGAATTCTCACAGGGCCTCACAAATGGGGACTTTGTTTTGAGCTCAGACTTCAGGGCAAGAAGTACTTTCTTCATTAGAAATTTAAAATCTATGTCTTATAAAAAGAAAGAGAAAAGTAAGCGAATGTGTGTGAATGGATGTGGGTATGTGGATGTAAACTCCACTGTATTTTCAAAAATAAACAAAATACTTTTGCCATGGATATATTTGCAGAGTGAATAAGAAATCAAGAGGAGGGAAATATTTTAATTTCCATGTGATACTCTACACTTTAACTTTTTTTTTACCATGTGCATGAATTACTTTTATTTAAAAACATACAAACATCAACATACCCTCACTCCTACATCATAGTGGGCTTTCTCATTGAGAATTATAAACAGTAAATGCTCTGGTTAGAAACGCAGAGTGCTGCAGCAACCCTTAGAGCCAGCATTTGCAATATTTTGGAGAAAAGTCAAGGATCACATAGGAATCAATTAATAAGGATTCAACATTAATAAATAGTATTTGATCAAAGACTTAGACCCAGTTATCAGGATGTTGACACAAGAAGTAGGCATCTTAGCAGAGTCTGGTACTCCAGAATAGAATGTGGTAGAACTCAGTCTGCACTGAACTCAGCCCGTAGATCTACCAGGTAGATGTTTTCACCTTCTTAGTTAGATGAAACTGAACACTGATTTCAGATACCTCTGAACATGCATGGTGGTTCATATCATACTAGTACATTGTAGAGGACTATATGGAGTTTATAACTACATGCTACAAGCTTAGAGCTTCTCAACCAATTCTTGGTTATCTCTACTCTGTCCCAAGTGTCATTACACATTGACATCTCAATTAGGTGGACACTATCATACCATTAGAGTCATTGTTCAGGGACCAATACCAAAATTTCTATTGGAAGACCATCTGGAAGTTCCTCAAAAGGTTAAAAATAGAGTTACCATATGGCCCAGCAAATCTAGTCTTAGGTATCTACCCAAGATAAATGGAAACATATGTTCACACAAAACCTTGTACATGAATGTTCATATCAGCATTATTTATAGTAGCCGAAAAGTGAAAACACCACAAATGTCCATCAACTGATGAATAGAGAAACAAAATGTGATATATCCATACAATGGAATATTACTTAGCCATAAAAAGAAATGAAGTACTCGTACATGCTACAACATGGATGAACCTTGAAAACATTATGCTAAATGAAAGAAGTCATTCACAAAAGATCACATACTGTATGATTTTGTTTTTGTTGTTTGTTTTTTTTTTTTTTTTTTTGAGACAGAGTCTCACTCTCCTGCCTGGGCTAGAGTGCCGTGGCATCATCCTAGCTCACAGCAACCTCAAACTCCTGGGCTCAAGCGATCCTCCTGCCTCAGCCTCCCAGGTAGCTGGGACTACAGGCACACGCCACCATGCCCAGCTAATTTTTTTCCTATATATTTTTAGTTGTCCAGTTGATTTCTTTCTATTTTTGGTAGAGATGGGGTCTCGCTCTTGCTCAGGCTGGTCTCAAACTCCTGAGCTCAAACAATCCGCCCACCTCGGCCTCCCAGAGAGCTAGGATTACAGGCGTGATCCACCGTGTCTGGCCATGATTTTGTTTTTATGAAATGTCCAGAGGCAAACCTCTAGAGGCAGAAAGTAGATTAAGGGTTGCCTAGTTTTAGAGTGGGGGTGGGGAGTGGTAAGAGACTGCTAATTAGTACAAGGTTTCTTTTTGGGATGATGAGAATGTTCTAAAGTTACATTACAGTGATGGTTGCAAAACTCTGTAAATATATTAAAATCATTGAGCTGTATGCTTTAAATGGGTGAATTTTATAGAATATAAATTATGCCTCAATAAAGCTGTTTAAGAAAAAAAGGAAAAAGAAAGGAAAGAAAAGATTTCTCTGAGGAGGTGACATTTAAACTGAGACCTGAAAGATAAGAAGAAAACAGTCATGCAAAGAGTTGGGACAAGACCTTTCAGTCACAGGGAACAATGTGTGTGATGGGCGTAAAGACAGAAAAAGGCCAATAAACAAGGGAGTGGGTCAAAGGGGACGAGGCTGGGAAGGGGCCAGAGCAGGAGGGACTTCTGAAACTCTCACAGTCACTAAGTTCCATCTAGACACAAACTATTCTCAGACGATAGAATGCATATGGAAGTCGGCATGAAATATTTAACAGAGAAACCCACAGATGAGGTAGCAAGTGGAGAGCAGTTAACCCTAAATCAACAGCAGCAAAACACTAGATGGTGGAGAAAAGAAGAATCGTCAAGTTTTAAAAGGGAAAAGTCTTTAAAACAAGACTTAGCATATAACCAGGGAATCCATTAAATTACTCCCACCATTACCATAAAGATCAATATCTCACAGATATTGATAGACATTGTAGCCCATGCATGAACAATTCACATCTCTAGAAGGTTCTGAATGTGTGGGATCCTATAGAATACCAAACATGAATAGAAATCACTAAAGCAACAGGAATGCAGACTTCATAGTGTCTGAACTTTGTGAGTAGTTGTAGGTGACAGACCTGAGACCTGAGATAAAAAGAAGTGACCAATACAGGTTGGACCAGAAAGGGATCAGAGGATGACACAGAATTCCAAGTGAGAATACAAGACTATCGGGACCAGAACTGAGAGAGACAAGAAAACCAATCCTTACAAGTTTTCATCAACTTCCTTGGTTAACAGACTAATACTGGCCTGATTGTCCATCTTATATGTATTTACATTCTTCAAATTCCACTCTACATGAGCCATCAAAATAGAATTGGAGGTGGAAAGAGGAAGAGAAGTAGACAGAGAGAGAATAATGTAAACTCAGGTGTTTCCCCTGTGGTTGACTGCAAAAAATGACTGCAATGTTTTACAGCTTTTCCCAAGAAGAGTGGAGTCTATTTCTCCACCCTCTGAATCTAGGTTTGGCCATGTGACTTGCTTTGACTAAGTCATTAGCAGATATGATGCTAGAGGAAGCTTGAAAAGTGCTTATGCACTGGGGTTTGTCCTCACTGCTGCTGCTGTTGGAACCCAGCCACCATGTGAAAAAGCCTGAGCTAGCCTGCTAGACACTGTAGACACATGGCCCAGCTGCTCTGTTTCTCCAGCCCACAGCCAGATATGTAAGCAAGTTGTCTAACCCCAAAGCCCATGCTCATAATCACGTTGTTGCTATCACCGCGACGCTTGTTATAGCTCATTTAGAGTGTACCCAGCTGGGAAAGTTGATCGTATGAATTGGGTCATTCTTGTCATATCCAATTAAAACAGAGTGGAGAAGCCAGAGGGAAAAAGAAGTCAGGGTGCAAAACATTACTCCAAAATTGTAATTCTCTGCAAGCTTGGCAGCTGAAACTGCCTGCAGTAACTTGAAATTAGTTTTATCTAATGACTACTGAAATAGTATGCTGCAACTCTCGGGCTAGTTCTGCCCACTGCCATCACTTACCAACCAGAGCTTGCCAGCCACTCAAAACCTTCCTAGTGCCAATGAAACTTCTCAAAGAGCAATACGTAATATTTCTCCTTTTTATAAAACCTCTAAGTTTCTCTTTGTTCTTTGGAGAGCACACTTTCACTTGTACTGAAGGCTGTGCAGATTTTTTTTTAACAGAAAATAAAGTTCTCCTTTTTTTCTCTGCAGATCTCATGGCCTTTTCTTTAGCAGCTCTTGACCTCTCTTTCTCCCAGTGTGTTAAGGCAGGAGTCCCCAACCTATGGCGAGTTGTATAACTATTTCATTATACATTACAATGTAATAATAATAGAAATAAAGTGCACAATAAATGTAATGTGCTTGAATCATCCCGAAACCATCCCTCCACCCGGGTCCGTGGAAAAATTGTCTTCCATGAAAATGGTCCCTGGTGCCAAAAAAGTTGGGGATCACTGTGTTAGGGTTGGAAGGGGAAAAATCATTGGAATTATAGTCTGAAAACTGACTTCAATGCTCTTCTCTACCATGTGGCTTTGGAAAACGTATCCGTCTTCTCTGAGCCTCCGTTTCCTCAGCTGGGAATTACACCTCATCACAGGGTTCCCGAGAAAATTAAGTAATGTGTGAACTTGAGTAATGTGTCTCAACTTAAAGTGATAAATGTTAGCAACTAACAAGGGTGAAGTATGAATCAAGCTCACCAGAAAGTGTCCAAAGAACTGAACTTTAACAATCCCTGGAAAATCAAGTGTGGTACATTTGTTCTTCGTGAAAGCAATTGTTACTTTCCCACCTTGTCTGTAGCGTCACAGAACAGGAGGTTCAATTAAAATGCCATCAAGTTACAGAAACTGTTGGACTACCAGGATTGGGAGCCGAAAAGACTTTCTGAAGTAAGTAAGCGCTTTCTCAACCTTTGAAATGCTTCCAGATTCTGTCATCTTCTTTTCATCTCCACATCAAAGTCGGGAAAAGGCCTTTCCACGCTGAGGACAGGTGTTTACATGTGGCTCACCCCAGCACTTTGCTACCTTGTTAATCTCTCCCTCCCTCTCTCTCTTTACATCTTCAGAATCAGGCAATAGTCTTTGATTTCTTTGAGCTTTTTGCTGACCTGCACTCTCTTTGCTGGCAGGCTGCTGACACATTTCGACAGGTGACTTGGCTCATAAAAACAGCCAGGGAAGGGAAAGAGTGAGGGGGGGCTTCCCCAGAAGCATGGGCAGCACGTAGGAAATGCTGACCGTGGCAGAAGCACACAAAAGCGTATTTATGAACTGGCTTTATAGAAAGGTACTTGCCCTCTGGGTGACCTGAGTCTCAACTCCCATCACCTTGAAGACAGAAGAAGTCAAAATATAGGGGATGGGAAAATACATGATTTGGGCTCATTCAAAAAATTCAAATTCAGCAAATCTGGAGGGTGAGTTTATTCACATGGTGCCTTAGTGCACTGAGAGGCTGCCTTATGGGTAAGCTACAATGTCAATCTCTTCCTAAAGCTCCAAGGGCCAGAAAATGTTTTCCTAAACCCACATTTCATATTTTTTTTTATTTGCTGCATTTGTTCCAAATTTTTCATGAGCTTTAAACATGAGTCACCAACTAAATTGAAATGGACCACATGGAAAAGGAGTAGGCAGAGGTATGGGGTAAGTTATATCCTAAAGAAGGGTATATACAGAGCAATAGTAATTATAGCGAGTTGAATACTGTCCTCCCTACAATTCATGTCTGCCCTGAACCTCAGAATGTGGCCTTATTTGAAAATAGGGCCCTTGCAGATGTAATTAGGTAAGGATCTCAAGACAAAAGCATCCTGAATTTAGGGTGGTTCTTAAACCCAATGACTAGAGTCCTTGCAAGAAGAGCAGAGATCACACAGAAAGACACACAGAGGGGTGGCGACGTGAAGATGGAAGCAGATATTGGAGTGAGGCATCTACAGGATTGCTGGCAACCAGCAGGAGCGAGGAGAGAGGCATGGAACAGATTCTCTCTCGGAGCTTCTAGAAGAAACCAACCCTGCCAACACCTTGATTTCTGATTTCTAGCCTCCTGGACTGTAAGAGAATAAATTTCTGTTGTTTTAAGCCACCCAGTTTATGGCCATTTGTAATGGCAGCCCTAGGAAACCAATATAGTAAATTAACACCTGCTGTAGGTGGGCTTGAAGAGACCACAGACTCTGTTACCTGCACTTGGTCAGTTGTGGACACTTTGACATTCTCATCTGACTCCTTCAGGCCAACTTTGACCTTTTCCTGACCCTTACTAATATTTAATTCCATCCCTTCCCTTCCTCTCCCTGAGCCTCTAAGGTATGGCATGGGGAGGGCTGGAGTGGGGGAGGCTGTGGGATGTGGTGCATGACAGGAGGAGCTTGGGACCAGGCATGGGTTAGATTCAGGGTGGACACTGGGATAAAGGAGCAATGTCAGGAGTTGGGCGAGCCTGTCTGAGCACGCGGCACTTGGTAATATTTTTAAAAGCCAAAAGTCGGATGGTCAGAAGAGGGCTTTGCGGCACAAACATCTAGTAGTCTTCACTGGGTGTGGTAGGTAGAATAATGGTCCCCAAAGACCCCAAAGACATCTGTGTCCTAATCCCAAGAACCTATGAATATGTTTTTATGTGGCAAAAGGGACCTTGCTGATGTTCCTCCAGCTAAAGACCTTGAGATGGGCAGATGATCCTGGATTATCTGTGGGGGCCCAATGTAAGCACAAGGGTCCTTCTGAAAAGGAGGTAGGAAAGGCAGAGTCGAGCAGGAGATGTCATGACAGAAGCAGAGATAGACATGAAGATATTATGCTGCTGGCTTTGAAGATGGAGGAAGGGGCCAGAAGCCCAGTCATGCAGGCAACCTCTAGAACTGGAAATGGCAAGGGAGCGGATTTGCAGCCTCCCAGAGGAATGTTGCCTGGCTGATGCCTTGATTTTATCCCAGTGAGACCCACTGTGGACCTCTAACATCCAGAGCAATACCAGAGTAAATCTGTTGCTTAAGTCACAATGTCTGTGGTCATTTGTTACAGCAGTCATGGGAAACTAATACATTTGTCTTCTCCCCTGGGCCATGGACATGCTCCCCTGGTGGGAGGGAGCTGTCCACCACTTCCTAGTCTTTGCCTCCAGGAAGGTCCTTGTGAGCCATTCTCCCTGGCGGTCCCCACTCTCGGGTAGTGTGATATCTCCACGCTGAACCATCTCTGGCTTCACAAGGAAGCACTGATGCCACAGCACACTTCCTAAGCAGTCTAGAGCTGCAGTCCTGGAAACGCCAACTTTCATGCTCCCTCCGACAGCATCCCTCAGCCTTGTTCCTCCCTGTACACTGTCAGGTACACACATGCTCAGCCTTGGTGTTTCCCACCACACCGGGGGACTCTCAGACCTGCCCCCTCCACACACCCTCTGCCACCTCTCCCTGCCTTTCAGAGTCACTGCTTCGTGGACTTTTCAGATCTTTACTCACCTACCTATCTCCATATCTATCTATGTATCTATGTATCGTCTATTATCTATCATCTCTATTTTTTTTTTTTTTTGAGACAGAGTCTCACTCCGTAGCCCAGGCTAGAGTGCCGTGGCGTCAGCCTAGCTCACAGCAACCTCAAACTCCTGGGCTCAAGCGATCCTCCTGCCTCAGCCTCCCGAGTAGCTGGGACTACAGGCATGTGCCACCATGCCTGGTTAATTTTTTCTATATATTCTT
>CAUYSK010007807.1:0-39078 GCA_963575035.1 Avahi laniger
CAGACAGCGTGCACCGTATCCATTACGTGTGAATTTACGCATCCTCTCCTCCCCATCCCACCTGTCCAATCCTCGATGAGTGTTACTTCCATGTGATGTGTGCACATAAGTGTTGATCGATTAGTGCCAATTTAATGGTGAGTGTATGTGGTGCTTTTTTTTCCATTCTTGTGATACTTCTCTTAGTAGGATGGGCTCCAGCTACACCCAGGATAATACAAGAGGTATTAGTTCATCATTTTTTTTATGACTGAGTAGAACTCCATGGTATACATATACAATATTTTGTCGATCCACTCATGTATTGATGGACACTTGGATTGTTTCCACATCTTTGCAATTGTGAATTGTTCTACCATAAACATTCTAGTGCAGATGTCTTTTTTTATAGAATGTCTTTTTTTCCTTTGGGTAGATGCCCAGTAGTGGGATTGCTGGATCAAATGGTAGTTCTACTTTTAGTTCTTTGAGGTATCTCCGTGTTACCTTCCATAGAGGTTGTACTAGTTTGGAGTCTCACCAGCAGTGTATGATAGGAAGAGTGTTCTTATCTCTTCTCATCCATGCCAACATTTGTTGTTTTAGGACTTTTTCATAAAAGCCATTTTCATTGAGGTTAAGTGATATCTCATTGTGGTTTTTGATTTGCATTTCCCTGATTATTAGAGATGTTGAGCATTTTTTTACATGTTTGTTGGCCATTAGTCTATCTTCTTTTGAAAAGTTTCTGTTCATGTCCTTTGACCACTTTTTGATAGGGTTGTTTGATTTCTTTCTTGCTGATTTTCCTGAGTTCTATATAGATTCTAGTTATCAGCCCTTTATCAGATGTGTAATATGCAAAAATACTTGCATGTTACGTGTTCTGTAGGTTGTCTGTTTGCTCTTGTGATAGTTTCCTTGGCTGTGAAGAAGTTTTTAATTGGATCACATCCCATTTAATTAATTTTGTTGTTGCTGTGATTGCTTTTAGGGTCTTCTTTATAAATTCTTTGCCTAGGCTGATGTCTGTAAGAGTTTTTCCAATATTTTCTTCCAGAATTCTTACGATTTCATGCCTCCAGGTTTTGTGTCTGGAATCCCTTTTGCAACCCTTTTATAGCACTGCTTTCTAATGACTGGCTACCACTAATCTGTTTTCCATTTTTTTAAACAATTTTTTATTGATGCATAATAGATACATATAGTTGCAGGGTACATGTGATAATTTAATAGTTTCATATTATTTGTAAAGATCAAGTCAGTGTACTTGGGATATCCATTTCCTTAAATACTTGTTTTTCTCTTTATGCCAGAAACATTTGAATGATTCTTTTCTGGTTATTTCAAAATGCACAAGAGATTATTGTAAACTATAGTCACCCTGCTGAACTATTGAACACTGTCTTATTTTTTGTTTTTCATCTTTATATATTTGTTATTTCAAGAACATAAAAGAATCATATGGCATGTAACCTTTGAAAAATAGTTAACATAAAATATTTCAAAATAAAAATAAAAATTTAAATCAGCATCAATGAGAGTGCTGGTCTGAGACAACCTAATTTGCAATGTCTGGGACTTGTCTTCAGACTTGGATTTAGTTTTCTGTGATCTAGTATTAGAAGTATGGTTTTTGTGGTTTTCCTCCCAATTTTCCTCCTCTCAGTCTCCAAAAGAGATAAGTGTGAACCCAACCTAAGGTACTTTTCATGTTAGGACTGATTTCAAGAACATGAGCCTTTTCATTGGTAGTACAGCTTCTGGGGGGCAGCATCCTTAGAGAAATGAAGTATAAAACATTCAAATAATCTTCACTATTTCTTGTAGGTTCCATATATCATCTTCAATTACTGTGCTGGCTCTCAGGTAAACTTCCAAATCTCTGATGCTATCAGAGGATTTTCCGTTGCTTGCTCAAGATTCTTGATTTAAAAATTTCTCTGCTCACTGAGAATCTAGATTGTGTTCCTTTTCCAGTTTGATTGTTTTAACTTGTAAACTTTCTATACCTTTTATCATGATGCTACTTTAGCTTTGCTCATTATCCTTTAAAGTAAGCAACTATATCTGCAGAGCTGGGGCTTTTAGGGAAACTTCTAAGGTTGTCCCTCTGTCTTACTCTAGACTTCTGCTTGCCTGGTGTTTTCTATGTATTTTACATGCTATGGGGATGCAGTTGTCTCTGGAAGCAGTTCTTGTGCGACTGACCAGGAAGTCAGCACTTTCCAAGGTTATGACGGAGCAATTGCTCATTCCTCCATTTCCCCTCATTCCTGTGTGCTAGGAAGGCCACAGACTGTCCAGCGGTAAACCTGTCGCCTTGTGGCCAAAGTGGCAGCTTGATGCTGGCCACACCCTCTCTGTAAATACTGCTTCTGGGATGTCTACTAGACAGACACTGCAGCCTCTTGATCTGTCCCCACGTCTCTCATCTGCTCTTCCATGTATTGTTTCCTCCTTGTCTCTATATGATGCGTTCTGGGCAAATTCCTTGGTAATTTTCTCCCATTGTGTCCAGCTTAGAGTTTATCCCATCTATTGAGTTTATTTATTTCACTGATAAGGTTTTTACTTAATTTTCCAGATTTATAATTGTTTCTTTGTCATATTTATCTATGCTATTTAATGTTTTTATTTTATAATTTATTCTATTAAGGGAAGCCATGCTTTTATTATTTTAGGCATCATAATCATACTTATTAAACACAATGCTCAATACCATTACTTTCATCTAGGGTGAACCCACAGTCCAATTTTAAAATTTTTTGGCTGTTTTTCTTATCATTAGACTTCTTTAAGCATTTTAGGATGTTTGCAAGATGGCTGCTTTCAGTTGGCAATTTTCTTGTTTGTGTTTTGTTCTGTTCTTTATTTGTTTTTTCTTAAGTCTATTTTCTTATCTGGTAGTTTTCTAGTGTTGCTGTTGCTCACATCCAGCCCCTCAAACCTCCAGTCCTTAAGCAAATCATAATGGATTTCTAGGACTCCCGTCCCACTATGATATTGGGAATATTAATTAAGATAACTGGAGGTAGGTTGGTCTAGTTTCTCATCATGTGGAGTTTGCATCCTAGTCTCCATACATGAGCTGGCTCCAACTTGCCCTCTTGCTAAGAGAACTTCTCATGCTTGTAACCCTGCAGGAGCCAGGCTACTATTCACCGACTCTTCTCACCTTGGAGGCTGGTGGTTCTATAGCTTCTGTTCTTCTTGCTGTCTTGCATTTCTCTTTTGATTTGGCCCACAGCGCTGTTTGCTTGGTTTTGAGCCCAGCTGTATTTTGTTACTATATCACTGAGTTTAGGATGAAGCGTATGGTCTTAGCGAGGATACCTGATCTCTCTAGGTAATTTGAAAAATTGGGATGATATTAACAGTATTTACTTTGCAGGACTGTGTTGAGAATAGAATCAGTTAGTACATATAAAATGCCTGGCACATAGCTATTTTATCATAATATAAATAATACCTAGTGCAAAGTACATGCTTGATAAATATTTGTAGAGTAGAACAGGTTAACTTAATACAAATAAATGCATGAGGCTCACCTGGTTGCATCTGATAATGACTGTATCAGTTAGGGTAAGCTAGGTTATGCTGTTGCCATGAACGACTTCTGAATCTTAGTAGTTTAAACAACAAAGGGCTATTTCTCCCTCCCAATATCTGCCCATCACAGGTCAGTTGGGCTCTGCTGTGCTTCGTGTTATCCATACTCTGGGCCCCAGATTGTTGGAACAGCTACTCTCTGAAACACGTGGAGACCATAGTATAATAGAAGGAAAAGAGAACACTGGTCCTTAACATTTCCTCTTCAAAGTAGCAAATGCCAATCCTGCTCACAGTCTGACCAAACCAAGTAATGTGCCCCTTCATTCAGTGGGGCCAGAGGTGCAATCTTACCCTCTATCCACAAAGAGAGACCCAGGTATTTGTGAACGTCCTGATGATTTCTGCAGCGATCATTATGAATAAATATTACTGCATGCTTACTGGAAGTAAGGCATGGTACTGGTTAGCTAATTTTTGTGTGAAGTGGGTTTCTCATATCCTTGGACTTTCTGCTGTGTTACTATAGCTTCGCTTTGAGCTGAGGAAAGAGAACTCTTGGTGTATTGGGTTAAGTGTTTCTATTTTAAAATCTAATTTTCTCTTCAAAGATACCTCCAAGATGCATCATGTGCTCGCTTTAAAGCTGCAGGTACCTAAAGTTTCCTCATTTTTATAACTAAAGATTTTCAAGTCTAGGCAATTAAACTTCAAGAAATGAAATAAGAGCTCGGTTAATAAGCTGACAGTCTGCCCCATTGAAATTGCTGGAGGCTTTTCAGGCTCTAATGTACTAACTTTATTTCCTTACTTGTTTTGCAGTTTGGCTGGACTTAGAAGCAGATTTGGTTTAAATTGAAGGTGAGAAAGGAAGGACATGACGCTCTAACATAAAATAAGACCACTTACTTGTCATTTCACCATCATATAAATATTGTTTTGGATTTTTAATTTAACTTTTGGTCTTTGAGTTAAAAGTAAATACCTGGAGAACATAATTTAATAATAACAGATGAGCCACTGCCTTTAAGGGAGTTGTTGGTAGCCAGAGAGAGGAGGGCACTGTGGGAATGGGACAAAGGACAGGCTCCTGGGTGTATGTATATATGTGTGTATGCATGTATGTGTGTATGCATATGTGCAAAACAAATGTGCATGTATGTAATGTATGTGTGTGCACATATGCATGCATGTAATGTGTGTTTGCATGTAGTGTGTATCTGTGATGTAAATGTTATATGTACAGGCCTGTAATGTAAGTGTGCACATGTAAAGTATATATGTATGTGTGTATGTATGTATGCAAGTGTGTAGGTATGTATGGACATAAATACATCTATTGCTGGATCCAATTGAAGCTCTACTTCTGCAGGGTGTGATATATTTAGTTTTGAACATCAGATGTCTTTAACTTATTCTTCATTTTTTAAAAAAGTTTTTTTTTGTTTTTTGTTTTTTAAAAGACAGAGTCTTACTCTGTCATCCAGGCTGGAGTGCAGTGGCATGATCATAACTTAGTGCAGCCTCCCATTCCCAGGTGCTGGGAGTTAGCTACTGTCCCAGCAAACGGGTCCCAAGGCAGGATCGTCACAAGGGATTTAGAAATAATAGGAAATAAAGAAAGAAATAATATAGATGGAGAAATGACTGAGATGGAGACAAAGTACAGTTTAAATGATGGGGGAGTATGGGAGTCTCCAGCATCCCCATGAACTGTAAGATCACAAGTGAAGTCCTGCATCAGTATTTATTGTTACAGCAAATAGTTGTCTTTTGTTAGAAAATTACATATACAGTTCATTTTTTGAGGTTTCCAGGGGAACCTTACCTAATTCTGTCTACAAGAATAGACGGTTACAAAATTTTTCTAAGATAAGCATGTTAAGCCCTAAGTTAGAAACAGACCTAGCTGAGCATACAAATTAAAGATAAAATGTGTAAAATGAGAACACTGAGTCTGTGTACTACTCTAATCTACTTCTTCTAAACACAGAGACATGTAGTCAAGAGTGAAGCAAGAATAGCCTTGAAGTCTAGGATAGTTCCAGCTGCACATTATCTGCTGGGCAGGCATTTTAATCAGCTTTTCTGCCAAGGACTCAAACAGAGCTTCTGCCTTGCAAAAAAGCTCAAGGCGATGGCTGGCAGCAAAGAAGAAACACTGCTTTGCAAACGTCCTCTGACAATGCCCCTCTTGTTGGAAGCAGCTTCTATTCTGTGAACTAACATGTCCACAAATTCCTTCAAGGCAAAGACCTACAAAACCCCTGAAACCTTTCACATCTCTTAGCCTATTTCTCCACACCCAGGTATGGGCGATCCTCCTGCCTCAGCCTCCCTAGTAACTAGAAGGAGTGCATCTTCACGCTCGGCCTATTTTTCATTTTTAAGGTTGCTTTTGATGTTCTAATTCCTTTGTATTTCCACATAAATTTTATAATCAATTTGTCAATTCATACATAATAGCTTGTTGGGATAGAGTGAAATTGCATTAAAGCTATAGGTCAATTTTGGGAAAATTGACATCTTAATAATATTGAGTCTCCCGATCCATGAACATGGTATCTCTCTCCATTTATTTAGGTCTTCTTTATTTTCTTTCAGCAATGTTTTGTCCTTTTCAGTAAGTGTCTTATACATATTTTGTTAAATTTATTCCTGTGTATTTATATTTTATGCTATTGTTTATTGTATTGTATCTCAAATTTTAATTTCCAGCTGTTTATTGCTAGTACGTAGAAATATAATTGGTTTTTATATATTCATCTTGTATTCTATGATCTTGTTAAACTTAGTTATTAGATCTGGTCCCTTTTTTGTAGATTCATTAGGATGTTTTACATAAACCATCATGCCATCTGCAAATAAAGACAGTTTTACTTCTTCTTTCCAATCTGTGTTCCTCTTTCCTTCCTTTCTTCCCCCTCCGGCACTTCCTTTTCTCTCTCTCTGTGTCATTCCCTCCCTTCCTACCTCCCTCTCTCTCTTTCCTTCTGTCTTAGCACATTTGTTAGAATTTTTAGTACATTGTTTAATTAGAAGGAAAGGCCCACATTCTTACATTGTTCTCAATCTTAAGGAAAAGCACTAATTTATTAACAAATATGTTTGATGTTAGTTATAAGTTTTTTGATGTACCTTTCATCAGATTAAGGCAGTTCCCTGTACTGGTTGTTTTCTAAGAGTTTTTATTATGAATAGATATTGAATTTTGTCAAATGATTTTACTGCATTGATGAGATTAACATGATTTTTCTTTTTTTAGTTGGTTAATGTAGTAAATTGATTTATAAACATTAAACTAAACCTGCCTTTTATGGAAGAAATCCACTTGGTGTCAAAGTATTATAGTTTAACTAATTGCTAGATTTGATTGGCTGAATTTTTTTTTGTGACAGAGTCTCACCCTGTTGCCCAGGCTAGAGTGTCATGGCATCAACCTAGCTCAAAGCAACCTCAAACTCCTGGGCTCAAGGGATCCTCCTGCCTCAGCCTCCCAAGTAGCTGAGACTACAGGCATGCGCCACCATGCCTGGCTAATTTTTTTCTATTTTCAGTTGCCCAGTTAATTTCTTTCTATTTTTTTTAGTAGAGATGGGGTCTTGCTCTTGCTCAGGCTGGTATCAAACTCCTAACCTCAAATGATCCTCCCGCCTCAGCCTCTCAGAGTGCTGGGATTACAGGTGTGAGCCAGTGCATCCAGCCAATTTGCTGAAATTTTGGTTAGAGTTTTTGTGTCTGTGTTTATGAGAGATATTGGTCTATAGTTTTTTTTCCCTAGTAATGTCTTCATATAGTTTTGATATCAGAGTAATGCTGGGCTTATAAAATGAATAAGGAACTATTTCATCTTCTAATATTTTAGGAAGTTTATGTAGAATTGGTATTATTTCTTTCTTAGAAATTTGGTAAAATTCATGAATGAAGCCATCTGGACTAGGAGTTTTCTTTATTGGAAGGTTTTTAACTAGAGATTTAATTTCTTGAAAAGATACACAGGTATTCAGGTTATTTATTTCTTTTTGAGTGAGATTTGGTAGTTTTTATCTTCTAAGGAATTTGTCAAATTTATTGACATAGGGTTTCATAATATTCTTTTCATTCTTTTTTAAACAGTTTAATTGAGATAGAATTTGCACACCATACAATTTACCCATTTAAAGTGTACAATTCAATGACTTTTATTATATAAACAAATATGTACAACTGTCACCTCAATTTTAGAACATTTTCATAATCTCAAACGGAAACTCCATGATCTTTAGCTATCGCCACTCTTGTCTTACCACATCCCAGCCCTAAGCAACCACCAACTACTTTTTTTTTTTTTTGTCTGTCTAGCTCTCCCTACTTAGGACTTTCATATGAATGAAATCATACAATATGTCATCTTTTTTGATTGGCTTTTTTCACTTAGCAGACCATTTTCAAAGTTCATCCATATTGTAGCATATATCAGTATTTGATTTCTTTTTATGACCAAATAATATTCCATTGTATGGATATACATTTGTTTATCTATTCATCAGTTGATGGGCATAGCTTGTTTTCATCTTTTGTCTGTTACAGTAATGTTGCTACAAACATTCATGTAAAAGCTTCTATGTGGACATATGCAATTGGTTTTTTGGGTATGTGCCCAATAATGGAATTGCTGGGTCATATGGTAACTCTATGTCTAATCACTTCAGGAACTCCCAGACTGTTTTCCAAAGCAACTTTGTCATTTTATATTCTCACTAGCAGTGATGTGAGTTTCAATTTCTTTATAATCTTGCCAATACTTATCATGTGACTTTTCGATTGTAGCCATCCTAGTGTGTGTGAAGTGGTATTTTATTGTAGTTTTGATTTTCATTTCTATGATGTCTAATGATATGAAGCATCTTTTTATGTGTTTATTGGCCATTTGTGTATCTTCCTTGGAGAAAAGTCTAAGCATATCCTTTGCCTGATTTAAATTAGGTTATGTTTGCCTTTTTATTATGAAATTGTTTTTTATTATTTATAAAAGATTGTATTTTATATTATTTAATAATATTTTTAGTACTCAGTCGTTCTTTTAAGTAGTTTATATACTCCAAGTACAAGTCCCTTATCAGATATATGATTTGCAAATATTTTCATTTTGTGTATTGTCTTTTTTACTCTCTCAATGGTATTCTTTCAGGTAAAAAGTTTTTAATTTTGATGAAGTCCAATTTATCTATTTTATCTTTTGTTGCCTGTGCTTTGGAGGTCATAGACCAGAAATTATTGCCAGATTCAGTGTAATGAAGATTTCCCCCTATGTTTTCTTTTTAGAATTTTATAGTTTTAGTTCTTACATTTAGATCTTTGATTCATTTGAGTTAATTTTTGTATATTGTGTGAAGTAACTTCCAAATGCATTTGACATGCTGCTATACGATTGACTCAGTGCCATTTGTTGAAAAGACTGCTCTTCCCCCTTTGAATGGTCTTGGTACCCTCATCAAAAATCAGTTGACCATAGATGTACGGGTTTATTTCTACACTCTCAGTTCTATTTCATTGATCATACATATCTATTATTGTGCCAATACAATGTTGTCATAATTACTGTTGCTTTGTTGTAAGTTTAAAAATTAGAAAGTATAGGTTTTTCTAATTTGTTCTTCTTTTTCAAGATTGTTTTGGTCATTTTGAGTCCCTTGAAATTCCACATGAATTTTAACGTCAGCTTGTTAATTTCTACAAAGAAGTCCCTTAGGATTTTGGTGGATATTGCATTGATCTGTAGATCAATTTGGGGAGCATTGCCATCTTAACAATGTTAAGTCTTCTGATTCATTAACATGGATTATTTTCCCATTCATTTTGATCTTCTATAATTTCTTTCAACAATGTTTTGTAGTTTTTAGAGTAAGTTTTGACATCTTGGCCGCACACTGGAATTTAGCCTCTGCAGCTTGAGTTGGAGGAGATGAGGAGTGTTACAGTCTGCCCCTCCAGGAGCTTCTGTGATGGTTGTCTGGGGGCTGAAGAGAGAAGAATGTAAGGAGCAGGTGCCTGTCAACCTGTGCAGTAGGAGAAAAAAGGAAGTTTATGGCTCAAGGGCTATAGACTCTCACTGTTTTGACTAAGTTTTAGTAGATTTTTTGGACTAATTTCTTGAATAATAATTCTTTAGCTAAATTGTACCTTAGGACAATGTCCAGGGTTTTTTAGATGCTTTGGTTTATTTTTTTAAATAGTTTTTACCAGTTATACTTTTATCACTGGGGAGTAGGTTCACAGAACATCTCATGCTGCCAACACCAAATGGAATCTTCTTAATCACCACTTTTAAAAGGCTCAGAGGATACACCCATAAGAGCCTAAGGCTCATCCCAATCTTCCTGCCTAAGGGGACTTCAGGCCTGGCAATCCACCTGACACCAATGCTTTGGTCCTGCACAATTGGAAGGACGGCATTGCTGTTTACTAAAATGGGAAAGCCTATAGCAGAAGCAGTTTTGGGTGCAGTATCAGGAGTTTGATTTTGGAAATGCTTAATTTGCGATGCCTATGAGATATCCAAGTGAGATATTAATATAAGTAGGCAAGTAGATTTACAATCCTGAAACTTAGGAGGTCTATAGTAGAGGTTTAAGTTTGGGAAAGAACGATTTTGAAATTAGACTATTTAAGGTGACCCATAAAAGTCATGTGCCCAGTTAAGATCTGACTTATCTTTATTTTCCTAGTATAATTAATTATTAATGGGACCCTCTTTCTCTCTCCATAAAATCCTTATTTAAAGAGTAATATATATGGTTATTCTCCTCATGAAGTATATAAAATATTCAATCCAATATACCAATAATTATTTATGACATCACATATTTTGGTGAAATAATTCAATAATGTCTATTTTGTATAATGATACACTTAACTTAAAATTATTTTGAAAAAGTTCTTAAAAGAAAGTTATAGATACACACCTCTTAAATATTCTTTGATGGTAAAAATGAGATTGAACCTTGGTAGAGACTTTTTGTTAGAGCATCACAAATCTATAAAACATAAAAAAAATTTTTTACTAAATTCAATTAAGAACAGACAATAAATTCAGAAGTCTTAAGAATGTGGGCTCATTGAACAAAAAGTAATTTAACAGACCAAAGTTAATGCCATGAGGTGAATGAGTATCTTTGAACTATAGCCATATGTTGGCATTTGATGTTGATGCTTTTAAAATATTAGGTAGCATTTAACTCAACAATTTCTCCCATCTGTGCTTTAATTTTCTTACTAGAACTTAACATATATTTGTTTAATGTCTTTTACACCATTTTCTTCCCACTAGACCATAAGCTTCATGGGAACCCAGTGGCTTAAATAGTGCTAGGCACAGAGTCCATGCTCAATGCATAGTGTTAAGTGGATGAAGAAATAGATAGATGTGATAAGATATTGCATAAGCTGTAGAATAGGGAAGGGATATGTTTTAATGAGATCATTGAAAGACTCCTATATTAGAGAAAGATAAATCATGACAGAGTGCTAATTAACTTGGATAGATCTTCATAAGCCCATGTGCATTTGCTACAGTAAGTTTCCTTTAGTGCTAGTTGGCCATAATTCTAGGGCCCCATTCAAGTCTGCTGTACAATCTCTCCCCACCACTCTTGGAAGACAGTCTTTGAACAGGGAAAGCCAGAGGTACCTGGAACAAGGTAATTATATTTGCAAAATGTATTGGAATGGGCCTTTTTTTTTTTTTTTGGTTGTATATGACTCAAGCATTTCTAATTCAAGCATTAGAAATATTTTTTAAAAATCAGGGTGACAAGGAGGTTCATCATATTACTGTTTCTAATTTTGTTTCATGTTTGAAAATTTTTATAATACTCAATTTTAAATGTACATTACCACCAACTTGAACCAGTTGAGTTTATAAGAGTCTGTGCACTCATGCTGATATTAAAATAGAATAGTAAAATAGAAATAGAAAATGTATGTTGACACTTGTAATGCACATACGAGTTTTTCATAAAGTTTAGAAAAATGGCATTGGTATATCTAAATTATTAATATTATATATTCAGGCTTGGCTATTAGAAGATCACTTATTAAATTTAAGATGTTTAGCACAAGTTATTCAATGAATAAGCAGATACTTAATTTAAGGAGATGAATTCTAAATTTTTATTTATAACTATTTTCAACCACTGTGAGAAAAAGAAAAAATACCATCAATCTATATATGAAAGATTATTGTGTCCAATATTGTTTCTAATATGGGTATTACAGTTTTTCAAAATTCATCCACAAAATGTCTAAAACAGCTGATTGCTTTAAGTAAGATGATCTTGTTTTAATTTGCATTATATGAGGACCTGCACTCTAAAACTTTAATTACAATGGTGATTTTTGGTCCTAAGATCATATTATAATAAGTGGCGAAGATCTAAACAATCGGGTTCATTAAAGAAAAATCATATATTAATGATTTCCCTTCTGTGCCTTTGATGATATAAAAGTTTCTGTGTCTCTCAAGAATGCTAGTACAATCTTGTGCCAGTGAGAAGACAGGGTTATGCGAGGGTATCAGCGGGAAGGTCAAGAAAAAGTAGGAGAAACTAAAGTGAGAGAATAGACATGTAAAGGAAAATTCATTGTAATATGCATTTGTCCCTTGGTATTTGCAGGGCATTTGTTCCAAGACCTCCCACGAACACCAAAATCCAAGGATATTCAAGTATCTGATAGAAAATTGTGTGGTATTTGCAAATGATCTACCCACATCCTTCCATATACTTTAAATCATCTCTGGATTACTCATAATACCTAATACAATGTAAATGCTATGTAAACAGTTGTCACATTGTTGTTTTAAAATTTGTATTATGTTTTATTGTTGTATTGTTATTTCATATTTTTTTTCCTGGATATTTGTGATCCTGGGCTGATTGAATCCAAGGATGCAGTACCCTCAGAGATGGGAGGCTAGCAGTAATTGTCAGTGGGGACATATATGGAAGAGTGTTGAACCTAAGAAACAAATTATTTATGAACAAACAGCAGTGGCTCACCATTTATGGTTTGAATTTAATGTAGCCTGACATCCGTCAGGAAAATGTTCTGGCTTAAATGGATTCCTTGCTGGTCTCAATCTTTCCGGAGCAGCAAGGGGAATATACATTTTTCTCAAATTATCCCTTAGAAATATCTATATCAAAGTAAGTGTGCTGGGCAGAAAGCTGAATTACATATAATATTTTTGCAGTTTGAAAAGAAAATTAAAAATGGAATAAAATGGCTTTATCCAGATTATATTATGTACTAATTTTTAACAAATTTTTGTCACACAGAAGAAAAAGTTCCTTTAAATAATATATAACATATTAATAAAAAGAATTTATACCTTATAAAAACCAAAAATGCGATGATGGCCACCAAGGGCATACCTGGGGTGGGAGAGTAGGAGTGTCCAGCCTAGATTTAGTTAGTCAAGAGCAGGTGTCGGGGTGGGGGTACACTGTCTATAGAGAATTTAAAAAAAATATCTAA
Organism: Avahi laniger; assembly: GCA_963575035.1. NCBI lineage: Eukaryota > Metazoa > Chordata > Mammalia > Primates > Indriidae > Avahi > Avahi laniger. The sequence goes on from CAUYSK010007807.1 coordinate 13,048, forward strand.
CCAAAACTTGTCTGCTTCTATTATCATTATGCCCCAGCTTTTGTTGGTTTAAATTCTAGAGCAGGGCTGGCAAAGTTATTTTTTTGCAAAAGGCCAGCTGGAAAATATTTTAGGCTTTGCAAACCCTGCATCTCTGTTGCTACAACTCAGCCTGGTATCTGGAAACCAGCCATAGACAATATGCAAACGATGGGCGAGGCCATCTTCCCAAGAAACGTCAGTGGCTCCTGTATTCCTGGTACAAAGATCACGCGGCCCCACGGAGTGAGCGCAGTGGCCTTCTAGGTCCCTGTGTGAGGAGTGGCTTCCCTCCCCTGGCGTTGGCCTGAGCCATGAGTCTTGCGAGCAGACGGGACCTGGAGCGCACCCTCGCTGATGCCTTGTGAGTTCAGTGGGCTGTCCTTGATCTCGTCCCTCTGTAGTGAGATACGGTGACACCAGGCTGCTCCTCCTTCGCGCGGGCTGCAATACAGACCACACCAAGGTGAGCCGCAGAGACGCTGCTGACTTGCTGCGGATGGTAAAGCTCATTGTTGTAAGGCGCTGCGAGTTTGGGATTGCTTGTTTCCACAGTGAAACTCAGCGAAAGCCAACGGGTACATTTTCATCTTAACTCAGTATCGATCATAACTCACTTAGAATGAGGCAGGCGGGGCCACCTGAAGGCAGTTTCATAAAGTGTTTGTTGCCCATACGAAACGTGATTTCACACTATTTCAGCATCTAAATGAGCTGCCAGAGAGTAGAATTTAAAGCAATGGCACTTATGTGAGACAGTCAATTCTTTCCCACACAACAATCCCCACCTACTGAAACTGAAAGCAAGCTGAATAAAGATTTTAAATCACCCACTTATTAAGTCAGACCAAAGCTTTAAGTTCCTTCATCCGGTAATCTCAATATAAATCTGACGATATGATAGAGACCCTTATTTTGCACCTACCCAGCAGGCTCCCATAGACCCCTGAGCAGTGCTCATTAACTTAGTCCCTTTTGCTGGCTTCTGTGGGGGACAAGGTGGTTGGAATTATTTTCATATTGTAAGTCTTTCACAAACAGGCTCTGGTCATAGCATTCCAATGTATTTTAACTATGAAGGAGAATATATACAATAATAATTATTGATATAAAGATGTCTTGAAAATAATATACTTGCAAACCACTTCTATTCTAATTATATGGTTTCCATTTTGTTCCAATCAATGCAAAATTAAGACAGGGATTTGATTTCCATTGTAAATGTCTTGGAGTAAGTCCTCGTCTTAGTCAGTTCTGGTTGCTGTAACAGAGTACCATAGACTGGATGGCTTATAAACAACAGAAATTTATTTCTCACAGTTCCAAAGGCTGGAAGTCTGAGATCAGAGTGCCAGCATGGCTGGGTTCTGATGAGAGTCCTCTTCAGCGTTGCAGACTACTAACGCCTTGTTATGTCCCATGTGGTGGAAAGCAGGTGAGAGAGCTCTCTGAGGTGCCTTTTATAAGGGCACTAATCCCAATTTGTGAGGCTCCAACCTCCCAATCTGAACACTTTCCAAAGCCCCCACCTCCTAACACCTTCACGTTGGGTGGTAGGATTTCAACATATGAATTCTGGGGGGTATAAAAGCATTCAGTCCATTGAAGTTCTCAATAAATACTCTGTCTAATAAACTCATATTGAACAGCATGCTAGACATTGGGTGTCCAATGATGAGTGGAGAAGACAAAAATTTTGCCATCATGGAACTCTGAAATATCACTGAAGATAGACACCAATCAATTAACCACACAAATGCAATTAAAATTGCAATTCTCTTTAGAGGTATGAAGAAGAAAAACATTGTGCTTGGAGAATGCATTGTAGGGGAGCTTACCTAGTTTGAGGACCAAGGAAGTCTGCCCTGAAGAGTCCAAATTTGATCTACTCTGGGAAGCGTAGGGATTACTAGGTAAACAGAGGTAAAGGTGTGTTCCAGACAGAAGGGATAGCATATTCAGAAACCCTGTGGTTCAGGAAGCATGCTGGATATCCAGGCCTCAGGCAAGGCCAGTGTGGCTCACATACCACCTGATAAACATGGTGCAGGATAAGGCTATAGAGAGGGCTAGGCCTTGGAGGCCAAGCTAAGGAATTTTATGTTAACTAGGAATTAATATTCCCCCTGAGGGAGGGAGACTGGATGTAATCAAATTGTGTTTGGAAAGCATCACTCTGGCTGTAGATAGTGAACAAATGGGATGCAGAGCAGGAGTGAGCACAGGTGTACATGGAGTAAGTTGGTGCAGGTGCACAGTGAGTAGGTCACTGAGGTGATCTAGCTGAAAGCTCACTGTATCGTAGGCTGGGGAGTGGTGGTGGTTGTGGAATCAGAGAGGAGACATTAAAATCAAGGTTACCTTTGAAATACACAAGAGGAGATGTGAAATAAAGAGTTGGACACAGAGGTCTGGAACTCAGAGTGGTCTGAACTGAGACAAAAATAGGTAAGTCACTAGCATCACACACATACACACACTCACACACACATCTCAGGTTGCCTAGGGAGAGATCATAGAGTGACAAGTGGAGAGAGTTTAGGTCTGAGCTTTGAGGAAGGCTAACTCTTAATACATTTTGAGAGTTTTCAGCCATTAATTCTTTGAATATTTTTTCTGCTTCTTTCTCATCTCCTTCTGTGGCTCCCATTACATGTATGTCAATGTGCTTAACAGTGTCCCACATTTCTGTGATGCACTGGTTTTGGCAGGTCTCTTTTTGACTGTCACTTCTCTTAACCACACGCAGCTGGTAAATGTCATTAATTTCTGGCGGTTGCTCTTTTGTTTTAAGCAATACCCTCAGACATTAATGGCTCCACAAATCACACCAATCATGTTAGGCTCCTTTAAGGGGATAATTTCTGCAGTCAGTGTGTGATATTTGTTCTGACCTCAGGTGGGCTCCTCCCAGCTATCTCTTTCCCAGGTTCTCTTGGGCAAACTAGATGACCTGTGTACATTTTCAATTATTCTGCCTATGTCCTCTCAGTTGGCTTTCACAATGTCTTTCACTATTTTTGAGAGTGCCCTTAGGCTTGAACTTCTCTATAGTCTGTTGCAAATGAAGTCTCTTTCTTTGGGAAGATATTAGGAGCTGTTTATGGTCTGCTTCTCCACTCGGGCAAAACTTCTGAGCCGGGGATCTGTAGCTGGGAATGGGGACAACAGCACAATTCTCTGAGTGACATTCCCACTGTTGGAACTGAGTGCTTGGTGGAGGTATCATGTAACGATGCATGTGCTTGGCTTGCCTCTCCTAGCGTGGAACCAGTTCCTTATGAACCAGCACTAGGGTAGCTGAGGCCCTGGTATTCTCAGTGATGCCACACTCAAGGCATCACTTTCAGACTTTACTGGCTATATGTTTTTTTTTGTCACAGATGCTCAAGGTCTAACATTTTAGTGCAAACATAGTCACAGATGATACTTAAATAAATAAGTGGGGCTGTGTTCCAATAAAACTTAATTTATGAATACTTACATGACCTTGCTAGAGGCAGAATGAGAAATGCTGCCATCCTACCTCTCCTGGGAAGAAAGTCCTCTGACTAGTTTCTGGGTAGGGAGCTCCATTTTCTTGGCTGCACCAGTTTGGAATACAATTTCTATCTCACTGAGTTGGGAAAGGGAGGATGGGAGTGGGTTTCAGTTCAAATACCACAGACTTGCTGTTCTTACTAAGTTTTAATAGATTTTCTTCATTCATTTCTTCATTTGTTGTATTCTCTTGGGACCATTTCCAGAGACTTTAAATGGTTGTTTAAAAAAATTGTTTTTACCATTTTCACTGGGGAGTGGGTCTGCAGAGTTCCTCCCTCATACTGTGATGCTGAAGTCCCTCTCTGAAAGCTAATGAGCAGCAGGGGTAGAAGAGGATGAGCAAGCCGTTGAGGGAAAGGACGAATGACCAGGAAGGTAGAGGGGAAATGGGAACGTGTGTCATCAAAGTCAAGAGACCATTTCTGGTAGGTCAAATAAAACCGAAAAGTGTGCATTTGAATGTACATTATGAAGTCATTGGCATCATTTCTGGGAGGAATGATGGTTCTCTAAACCAGTTTGCAGCATGATGAGAATGGGAACCAGGCAAGGAAGTGGGTATAAGAAACAAAAATAACTTCCACATTTTTTTAAATATAAAATTTATAAAATAAAAGTTTAGAAAATATATGTAATGAGCACATGTGGACCTGCCACCCAGTTTTATCAAATCTTAATATTTTGTCATATTTGCTTTAGGCTAAAAAAGTTAAAGACATAGTTGAATCTTCCTGTATATACTCCTTCTCAATCCCACATCCTACCTTTCAGAGATAACCATTATCAGTAATTTGGTGTCTTTCATTTCTGTGCATATTTAATCCTATCCATTCATATGTATGTATAAATAACATGCAATATTGTTTTATAAGTCTGTAATCTAAATATAAATTATATTATACATTATGTCTCTTTCTGCAACTTGCTTTTTAAAACCCAATATTATGCTCTAGAAATTTATCTAAATATCTACTGAAGATAGAGCTTAAGTTCATTTATATTATAAATATACCTTATTTTAGCAACTTCTGTTAATGGATGTTTAAACTATATCCAAGTTTTTATTATTATGAACAGAGATGCACTGAGCATTCCTCCATGCAAGCATGCCTCCTTGCGTGCATGCATCTGAGTATTCCTGGGAGTGGGAACACTGAAATGTGAAATCACATACCCCAAGTTTCACCAGATAGTGTCAGTGGCTCTCCAAAGTATCACCAGTACCATGTGAGTTTCGTTTTTTTCCACATACTCATTGCCAACATTTGGTATTGTCAGACTTTCTTAGTTTACCTTTCAGATGAATGTGAAATGATATCTCATTGTGTCTTTAATTTCTTTTTCCCTGACTACTCATAAGGATGAACATCTTTATGCTACTTGTTGACAATTTGACTTCCTCTTCTGAATGGCTTTTTATCTTTTGCCCATTATTCTCTGGAGGTTTTTATTATTTTTCTTATTGGCTTGTGGGAATTCTTTGTGTATTCTAGACCCTAATATTTTGTCAAGAATGTGCCTTACATATATATTTTTCCAGTCTGGGCATCATCATCCCTTAGTTTGTTTTTGTGTCGTTCTTTGAATAGATGTTTTTCGATTTTGTGTACTCAGACTTATGACTTCTTTTACGATTTGTTCTTTATGTTATTCAAAACATTTTGGTTTTCTATTTTTATATTTCACATATCATTGCTGTTAGCAGAGGAACTGGATCAAAACATGAATTTATTGCTCCATCTGGACCGTGTAAATAACTCTTAAAGACATTTATGAAAGGCCAAAGGGAGACGTGGTAGTGGCTAAGGTAAAATGAGGGTCACAGTAGAGCATACTTAAAAAAAGTGGCAGAAACTCACAAAGAAGCAATGAGAAGGATCTTGCAGAAGTAGGAAATGGTTACTTTTAAGCCAGTGGGATGAGTCTGATAGAGATAAAGAGGCTGAATGTGCAGAGGAGAGATTATTATAAATATTCACACATAATCATTATATAATTGTACTGGGATCCCTAAAACCTGGGAAGCAGTGAAACCAACGCCCAGGGGTGTTACTGACCCCAGGCAGGAGGAAGGATAGCATTCCTACCATAGCACAAGGAGAGCAGCTGGGACTCAGCTGGGTTGGAAGGTGAGGCCATCCCGCCTGGTGCCTTCTATTTTTCTTCAAAGTGAAAGGGTTCGTCATCTGCTGAGAATGAAAGGAGTTGGGATGGGAGAAGACAGATAATTCCCATCTTTTGAAGAAAGTGGAGCAGCTATGTGACATGGGGAGAGGGGGAGAGTGAGTTGATTAGAGGAATCTAGCCAGTTTTCCAGGCAGCATCAAGGGCCATTGAAGTTAGTATTTAAAAACTCATCATATAATCAGTTGTTCCTATGGTGTGACTTTCTTCGGTAGCACTCAAGTTCACAGGGGCAAACATAGGATAGACAAATATCTGATTTTGGAAGGTCAAGAAGGAATATGGCAATCAGGCTATTGGGACAATGATTGTGGAATCCAAGCTGGATAAGGTAGCTGGTAAGGAAGACAATGATCACAGACAGAGAGAAAGTAGAGAAGTAGGTGGCCTGAGGTCTAGAGCAGGTAAAACTTCATTTCTCAGGGAGGAGTTGATAAGCAAGCTGGAAAAAATAGGTGATTGTAGTCAAGAGGTATCTGAGTTAATGACTTTGGAGTTGAGACAGTTACAAGAAATGACAAGGTCCAGAGTGTGGTCATGTGAATGGACACCTGATAGAGGTGGAGGAAAAGGTCCTTTGAGATTAGGACTTTGTGAAAAACAAATGTTGAATTCAACTATTGTCAGAGCTGGGGGTAGGAAAAAGTGCAAGCCAGGTCCAGAGTGGTCAGCGGTCATGGGAGGGTGACCATGAGTTCGGTGGAGGGGAGCAGCAGGTGAGATTTTAAAAGAGCAAGATTATTTTTATTTTTATATTTGTTTTTGGTGTTTTATAATAGAATGAAGGAGTGAGGGAAACAAGAATGATGTGAACTCTGCTTTTTACCCAGAGGTGGTAGCAGGGGTGTTAGGAAGTGTACAGTCTTTGTGCGGGGCTGGGGGCTGGCAGGGTCAGCTGGTAAAGGCTGGAGGTGCCGTCTGTAGAGATGGAGCCCAAAACCATGGCTGAAGGTTTGGGGGCAGGAGGGCTGGGTCAGGACAGGAACTGAGGGGGAAAGGCTGCAGCAGAGGACTGCAGGTGTGGTAAGGGTGGTGGCTCCACTTCACGCACTGGTGAAGAAAGCTGGTGTAAGTGTGTCAGGGAAGTCAGCCTGAGGAGAATGGACACTGCATCTCATCACCAGAGGACCCATCTCATGTGCTCGGGCGACGCCAACCTGAGAGGAGATGGAACCCATGTCCATGGCTGGCTAATAGGAATCCAGACTTTACACTGGCTGACTCCAGAGTCCCTACCTGATAAGTGATCAGAATCTATCAATTCCAAACGGCTGCTGGGGCTAATGGTGGAGTGAAAGAGAAGCCTGGAGATGTATGGGACTTACGGTTCATGTGACAGAGTGGCAGCAGCAGGTTTGGGCTACAGTCCCTCAGTTTCCCCGAGGAAGGGAGGCTGCCTGGGACAACAGCTACCTGGTGATGCAGTGGAGAAAAGGCTCCGTCTCCTTGGGCCTCTCCCAATGGAATAAATAACTATTTATTTATGCTTGGTCTTTTGATTGCTATGCAGATTTGACTTTGTCACCCTATCAGTTGCTTAAAAATTGTTAAACTTTAGGTTTTTAAAATTTTTTTAATTTTTTTAATTTCAGCAGATTACAGGGGTACAAATGTTTAGGTTACATATATTGTCTTTGCCCTGCCTGAGTCAGAGCTTCAAGCATGTCCATCCCCCAGATGGTGCACACCCATTACATGTGAATATACCCATCCTCTCTGCTCGCCCCCCTTCCACCTACCAGACACTCAATGAATGTTACTACTATATGTACATGTAAGTGTTGATCAGATAATACCAATTTGACGGTGAGTACCTGTGGTGCTTGTTTTTCCATTCTTGTGATACTTCACTTAGTAGAATGGGCTCCAGCTCTATCCAGGATAATACCAGAGGTTCTAGATTACCATTGTTTTTTGTGGATAAGTAGTACTCCATGGTATACATATACCACATTTTATTAATTCACTCATGTATTGATGGGCACTTGGGTTGTTTCCACATCTTTGAAATTGTGAATTGTGCTGCTATAAACATTCTAGTGCACATGTTTTTTTTATAGAATGTCTTTTTTCCTTTGGGTAGATGCCCAGTAATGGGATTGCTGGATCAAATGGTAGTTCTACTTGTAGCTCTTTGAGGTATCTTCATATTACTTTCCACAAAGGTTGCACTACTTTGGAGTCTCACCAGCAGTGTATGAGTGTTCCTATCTCTCCTCATCCACGCCAACATTTGTTGTTTTGGGACTTTTTGATAAAAGCCATTCTCATTGGAGTTAAGTGATATTTCATTGTGATTTTGATTTGCATTTTCCTGATGATTAGAGATGTTCAGCATTTTTTCACATGTTTTTTGGACATTAGTCTGTCTTCTTTTGAAAAGTTTCTGTTCATATCCTTTGCCCACTTTTTAATGGGATTATTTGATTTTTTCTTGCTGATGTGCCCGAGTTCTACATAGATTATAGTTATCAGCCCTTTATTAGATGTATAGCATGCAAATATTTTCTCCCGTTTTGTAGGTTATCTGTTTGCTCTTGTAATAGTTTCCTTAGCTATACAGAAGCTTTTTAATTTGATCAGGTCCCATTTAATTATTTTTGTTGTTGCTATGATTGACTTTGGGATCTTCTTCATAAATTCTTTGCCTAGGCCAATGTCTGTAAGAGTTTTCCATCATTTTCTTCTAGAATTCTTGTAGTTTCATGCCTTAGGTTTAAGTCTGTTAACCACTGTGAGTTGATTTTTGTGAGCGGTGAAAGGTGTGGATCCTGTTTCAGTCTTCAAATGTGGCTATCCAATTTTCCAACATCATTTATTGAGCAATGATTCTTTTCCCCAGTGTATATTTTTGTGTGCTTTGTCAAAGATTAGATGGCTATATGAGGATGGTTTTATATCTGGGTTTTCAGGTCTGTTCCATTGGTTCTATATCTCTGGTCTTTATCTCATGTGCCATTACCATGCTGTTTTAGTTGCTATAGCTTTATAGTATAGCTTGATGTCTCGTAAATTGATGTCTCCAAATTTGTTCTTTTTGCTTAAGATTGCTTTTGCTATCTTCTCCAGTTCCATATAAAGCATAGAATTGTTTTATCTAGCTCTGCCAAAAATGATGTTGGTGTTTTAATATGGATTGCATTGAATCTGTAGATCATTTTGGGTAGTATAGACATTTTAACAAAGTTGATTCTGCTTACCCATGAGCATGGCATGGTTTTCCACCTGTTTATGTCCTCTGCTATTTCCTTCCTCAGTGTTTTATAGTTCTCCCTGTAGAGGTCTTTCACCTCCTTAGTTAAATACATTCCTAGGTATTTTATTTTCTTTGTTGCTATTGTGAAGGGTATTGAGTCTTTGATTTGGTTCTCAGTTTGACTGTTGTTGGTGTGCAGGAATGCAACTGATTTGTGTACATTGATTTTGTAACCTGTGACTTTGCTGAATTTGTTTATCAATTCCAGTAGTCTTATGACAGAATCTGCACCCCATGCTTATTGCAGCACTATTCACAATAGCAAAGATATGGAATCAATCTAAGTGTCCATCAATGGATGAATGGATAAAGAAAAAGTGGTATATTTATACAATGGAATACTAGTCAGCAGTAAAAGAGAATGAAATCCCCTCATTTGCAGCAGACTGGATGGAGCTGATGGTCATTTTTTCGTTAATCCACCTAGTAGTTTGTCAATTTTGTTTATCTTTTCAAAGAACCAACTTTTTATTTTGTTGATCCTTTGTATTATTGTTTTAGTCTCATATCACTTAGTTCTGCTCTGATCTTTATCATTTCTTTGTTTCTACTAATTTTGGATTTGGTTTTTCCTTGCTTTTCTAGTTCCTTGAGGTGCAATGATTGGATTATTTATTTGAAACTTTCTGCTTTTTTGATGAGGGCATAAATTTCCCTCTTAGCACTGCTTTTGCTGTGTCTCATGGATTTTGGTGTGTTGTATTTCCACTGACAGTGTGATTTCCTCAGTGGCTTAGGCTCTGTTGTTATTGGGGACTGTGGTGGGGTTTTTTTGTGGACTGGACACTAGGCAGGCCAGTCCTCAGTGGAGCATGCAGATGACATGAAAGCTCCAGAGAGGAGGTGTGTGTGGGGGGGAATATGGGCTTTGGATTGGTTACTTTGCATATAAAATGCACAGTCCTGGGAAAGTTGTTTACTATCTCTAGGAATTAGCTAACCTTGGGAAGGTCAGACCTTCTCTGGTCAGTGAGGCGCCAGATAAAATAGCATCAAAAATACAGATAATGAGAAAATATAGTTAATAGAATCTTGTGCATATTTTGTTAGATTTATATCTAAGTATTTCAATTTTTGGTGCTAACAAAAATGGTGTTGTTTTAAATTTCAAATTCCAATTGTTCATTTCTGGTATATAGAAAAGCAATTAACTTTTGTATATTAACTTTATATCCTGCAACCTTGATACACTTGCTTATTTGTTCCAGGAGATTTTTGGTGATTCTTGGAAATTTTCTAGATAGGCAATCATGTCATCTGTGAATAATGTTTTATTTCTTCCTTCTCATTATGTATACCTTTTGTTTGGTTTTCTTATTTGTTGCATTAGCTTGGACTTCCAGTACAATGTGGAATAGTTGTGATGAAAGGGGACATTCTTACCTTGTTCTTGATCTTAGTGGGAAGTTTCTCACTGTTAAAACATTAGCTGTAAGTTTTTTGTAGATGTTCTCAATCAAGCTGGGAAGTTTTTCTTTATTCCTAGTTTTTTGAGAATTTTTAATCATGCTAGGTGCTAAGTTTTGTCACATGCTTTTTCTGGATCTTTTGATATGATCATATGATTTTTCTTATTTAGCCTGTTGCTATAATGGATTAGATTAATTGACTTTTTAAATGTTGAACTAGGCTTATTTACCTGGAATCAATCTCACATGTCTGTGTTATATATTCCTTTTTATACATTGTTATATGCTAACATTTTGTTGAAGATTTTGCATGTATCTTCATGAAAAATACTGGTCTGTTGTTTTCCTTTCTTGTAATGTCTTTGTTTTACTATTAGGGTAATGTTGGCCTCATAGAATGAGTTAGGAATTGTTCCCTCTACTTCTATATTCTGAAAAAGATTGTAGATAAATGGTTTAATTTCTTCCTTAAATGTTTGGTAGAATTTTCTAGTGAACACATCTGGGCCTGATGTTTTCTGCTTTGGAAGGTTATTAATTATTGATATAACTTCTTGGGTAGACATAGCCCTGTTCAAATTATCAATTTCTCCTATGTGAGTTTGGTAGATTGTATCTTTTAAGGAATAGATTTATTTTATGTAAGTGATCAAATTTGTGGGTGCAGGGTTGTTCTTAATAGTTTTTATTATTATTTTTAATGTTCCTGGGACCAGTGGTGATGGCCTCTCCTTCATTTTTTTTTAAGAGATGTGGTCCCTCTCTATCACCCAGTCTGGGTTGCAGTGGCTTGATCATGGCTTACTGCAGTCTTGAATTCCTGGGCTCAAGTGATCTTCCTGCTTCAGCCTCCTGAGTAGCGGGCACTACAGGTGCATGCCACCATGCCTGGCTAATTTTTTTTTTTTTTATTTTTTAGAGACTGGGTCTCACTGTGTTGCCCAGGCTGGGCTTAAACTCCTGGCCTCAAGCAATCCTCCTGCCTCAGCCTGCCAAGTTACTGGGATTACAGGCGTAAACTGCTGTGCCCAGAATGTCTTCTATTTTCTTGATTAGCCTGTCCAGAGTTCTAACGATTTTATTGATCTTTTCAAGGAATCAGCTTTTGTTTTTATTAATTTTCTTCATTATTTTTATGCTTCTAATTTCATTAGATTTTTGTTCTTATTTTTATTATTTCTCTTCTTCCACTTACTTTGAATTTAATCTGTTCTTACTTTTATAGTTTCCTAAAGTGAAAACTTAGATTACTGATTTTAGATCTTTCTTCTTTTTCTACTACGTGCATTCAATGTTATAAATTTCCCTAAGCACTGCTTTCACTGCATCCCACAAATTTTGATAGGTTATATTTTCATTTTAATTTAGTTCAAAATGTTTTTAAATTTCTATTGAGACTTCTCTGACCATGTGTTATTTAGAAATGTGCTGTTTAATCTCCAAATATTTTGGAATTTTCTGGCTACCTCTCTGTTACTGATTTCTAGTTTAATTTCATTGTGGTTCGAAAGCATATTTTGCATGATGTGAATTCTTTTAAATTTGTTAAGGTGTGTTTAATGGCCCAGAATATGGCCTATCCTAGTGAATGTCCCACGTGAGCTTGAGAAGAAAAAAATGTATATTCTGCTGTTGTTGGATGAAGCATTTTATAAACGTCAATTAGATCCAGTTGATTGATGGCACTGTGCAATTCAACTATATCCTCACTGATTTTCTGCCTGCTGGATCTGTTGATTACTGACAGAGGGGACATTGAAGTCTCTAACTTTTAATAGGAGATTTGCCTATTTCTCTTTGCAGTTAGATCAGTTTTTGCCTCACGTATTTTGATGCTCTGTTTTTAGGCACATACACATTAAGGATTGCTATGTCTTCTTGGAGAGCTGGGCCCTTTATCATAACGTAATGCATCTCAATATCCTTGGTAATTTTCTTTGCTCTGAGTTTGCTTTGTCTGAAATTGAATCACCTGCTACTTTTTCTTTTGATTAGTATTAACACAGCATGTTTGTCTTCATCCCTTTACTTTTATTCTGTCTGTGTCTTTATATTTAAAGTGGGATTTTTATAGACAACATATATTTGAATTTTTTGTCCACTCTTATAGTCTTCATCTTTTAATTGGTGTGTTCAAAACATTCACATCTAAGATGATTACTGATATCATTGGATTAATGTCTACTACATTTGTAACTGTTTTCTATTTATTGGCCGTTGTTCTGCATTCTTTGATTTTGATAGAACATTTTATATGATTCCATTTTCTCTACTTTCTTAACATATCCATTGTTATTCCTTAAAAATGTTTTTTTTTTTTTTTGGTGGTTTCCCTAGAGTTTAAACAAATTCCATCAAATAACAACAGCACATCTGCTTTAGGAAATAAGAATGCTTTTAAACTGTTGATTAAAATTTTTCGTTGCTTTGTATCTATCTTAATATTTATTTTATACATAATCTGCAAAATAAAAAGCAATATAATATCTTGTTGGTTTCATTGTTATGCTATTGTAATTATTCCATGTTAGTGCAAAACTTTTTATAAACACAATTTGCATGAATGCATAATATCCCATTGAGATGTTAACATTTATTTACTAATTTCCCTATGATTGCACAATCATTTTTAATATTCTACTATTATAACAAATACTATGGTGATCCCCATTTTATGTGAAGCCTTTCCCCATATTTAAGATTATTTATCTAGAATGTTTCCTAAATATAAGTTCCTTGGCTGCAGAGGCAGAGTAGTTTTGAGGGTCCTGAGGTATACTGCCAAGCTGCCCTCCCGAAAGGTTATACCAATTTGCAGCTCTGTTAGCGAGGTGTGAGCCTGCTTGTTTCATTTCACTTTTCGTGATTGCACATTATCTAAAATACATTTGTGAATTTCATGGGCAGTTTTCTATATTTTCTGATTTCAAGTTTTTAAATTTTATAGCACCCTGTTTGTTCCCAACTCTAAGGAATTACAAGCTTGCTAACCAGCATGCCGGGGAGAAGGAATACTTCTTATTCTGTATTTGTTTAGTAATTATTAAAATAAAAAAATTTCAAACCCACTTTGTGTTCCTTTTCCTGTGAGTATATACTTATTTGTATACACATTTTCAAATCAAAATCATTAGCTGATTAGCTCAAGAATAAACAAACATTCAATCAGATGTCATTAGTATTCACGCTGGAAACAACCAGCATCTCCACTGTGAGTGATCAGGATTGTCTAGCCTGCAGGGGAGAGATGAAGCACAGACAATTGCTAGAGGAACTAAGAGCACAACGCTTTTCAGATTCCATGAAGAAAATGAATTTCTGCTGCCTGCACACCTGTTCTCATTTGTGCTTTCAAATCGAAAAGAGTTTACAGTGGGTCCCCACAACAGCACGGACTATATGCATAAGCCACAACCATTGCCTTAGCTGCTGGCTTGATTGTAAGAGCTGTAGTTGACGAATACCATCTTACAGTCTGTAACAGGGAGGAATAAAGAGCGACTTTTCTTTTTTGTGTGTTTTGGAGCTGCTCCCCAGCACCTGCATTGACACGGCATTGACATAAACACATACCAGATACATAATATGGGCAAACAGGCTCTAGGAAGAAGCATATGCTAATGTTTTACCCCAAATAATGTTTTTTGGTGAATTACCTCCTTTAAGCCTATCACAATTCTCCGGAGGAAAGTTGGAGGAGACAGATTTGAGCCCAGGACAATCCCTTGGTATGAGGTTGTAAGTTCAGCTCTTTAAATCCAGAGCTCCTGCTGCCAGGATGTCTGTCTCTCAGACAAGGTCACAGCCAGCACCCTGCTTCCCTCCTCTTTCCCTGATGGACGAAGGTGCTGGTGTAACTCAGAGGGCTGCTGATAAATTTCGTGGACTTCATGCCCCCCATCCAAAGGACCTCTTTTTGCTCATCTAAAGGCAAAATCCAAGTGCATGGAGGGGTGATGTGGGCATGGGGCTTTTCATTTCTTGGGGACCCCATACGTTTGACTGATAAGAATGAGGTGGTTTGGCAATTCGTCTTTGTAAGTGACAGCAACATTTGTCAATGTCACTTGAAAACTCCACCTGCATCTCCTTTGCCAAAGTTCCCTGTTGGTTTCCTTCTGCTGTGCTCCTGCTATGTACAGGTACCTGGCCAGGCATTCACCTCACGCTGACACCTGCTGAGATGGAGGGAGGGTAGGGCAGGAGGTTGTGGCTTCCTCTGCAAAGAGAACGGTATCTGAGGCACCTCGATCTTATACGATGGATGGAAATAACTTCTTTAGTAAAGAAAACAACAGGAATTTGTATTAGAAGAATTCAAGATCGTGTCAAAATAGATGCTGGTCCTGGCTGCATATTAACTTGCCCTTTGTGCTCAGCAGATCTCTGAAACACTCTAACTTTTCTCAGGGTCTCGTTTTTTGGTTTGGTTTTGTTTGTTGTTGCTGTTTTTGCTTGTACAATAGGGATAAAAACTTTGATATATTCCAAAATTTTTCTATATCTAATGAGATAGTAAGTGGGGAAGTATTTTGTAAAATTAAAGCTATATGTAAGCTTTAGATTGTCTGTGTAGATATCTGTTTTCTTAAAATGTGTATGCCTCTTCCCTCTGCCCTACGATTCCTCATCCCTGCCTGCCTCACGTCCCCATGTACGAAGAGAAATTCTGTGAAAACTGTTAGTTATTTCCATGGGGAGAGCAGCTTGGTCAGCTCCCTGTGGTAAGCCCGTGGGTTTGAAATGCTCTTGGTACCGGAGAATGATTGTCTGATTCTGGACAGCCCACTCCCCTTAACTGCTCCCATCATGGACTTGCTGGCAAAGAATTCCTTCTGCACTGGCCTCAGTTTATATGAAGGAAATTGCTGTTGGGTAATTGTTCAAATTAGGCAGCAGAAAAGAAAACATCACTACCCTGCTAGGCAAGCCATAAAATGGAACTTGGCCCTTCAACCTGTTGTAAAATTAGAAGACCAATAAAACAGAGAGCACGGAACACATTTTGCAGAAGTAAAAGAAAAGAGAACATATGGTAAATTGAACAAATGGTGGATGGCAACGGTGTGATAGCTGAAGAGGAAATTGCAAGAACATACACGTTTCAATGTTCTCTTAATTCAGGACCCTGACTGTGCACTGGGAACTTGTTTTCATTAGGAGTGCATGGTTCAAAGACAAGTTTTCAAACTAGATTTTAAGAAGAACAAGGAAAGAATGACCCTTGAATGAACACAAGGTAATTCATTCCAGCTATCCACTCGATAGTGCTTGGACTTGCTTTTTAAAATCCTTTTTATTTTGAACTAATTTTAGTCTTGCAGAAAAGGCTAAATAATACAGAGTTTCCACATATCCCTCACCCAACTTCCCCTAATGTCAACATCTTACATAAGTATAGCACAATAATTAAAACCAGGAAATTAACATTAGTACAATACTGTTAGCAAAGTAAAGACCTTTTCCTAATTTTATCATTTTCCCCACTAATGATCCGGAATCCAATCCAGTGCCCCACGTTGCATTTGTTTTTTATTTCTCCTTATTCCCCCGCATTCTGTACTTCCTCAGTGGTTCCTGTCTTTCATGATCTTGACACTTTCAAAGAGTTTCAGTCAGTTATTTTAATGAATGTCCCTCCATTTGGGTTTGTCTGGTATTTCCTCAGATTGGACTGAGGTTATACACTTTTTCCAGGGATACCACGGAGGAAAGATGTGGCCATCCCCTCAGAGGTCCCAGACGCCAACATGACTGATGGTTGGTGATGCTGACCTTGGCCACTTGGTGCAGGTGATTTCTGCTGCGGTTTCTCCTTGTAAGGTTGCTATCATTCCTTTTGCAGTTAGTGAACATTTTAGCATATTTGCTGTTTCCTGAAACTTTGCCCGTGAATTTGGCATTCATCAGTGAATCTTTCCTCCCACAATCATACTGTAGTGTTTGCCTAATGGTGATATTTCATTTTCCTGTTTCCTTGCACACTTATTAATTGGAATTCTACCCTAAAGAAGAGCTCCCCTTTTCCTTCATTAATTTATTGATTAGATCCATTTTTAAAATTTATATAAATAAGGCCTCGTTTATTTTAGGATCTGAGTATAATCCAATCTTATCACTGTTTTGTTCCTTAAACCATCCCAGCTTTGGCATCATGATCTCCTTCAGGTGAGCTCCTGTGGTCTTTCTACAAACTTACATCTTTTTTGAGCCTTTTTTTACTTTCTGGCACCACAAGATGCTTCAGACTCATCTTGTATTCATTTTCCCTGCTATAGTTCTGGAATCAATCACTTCTCAAAGAGCCCTGGTTCTTTTAATTGGTGAACGGTGTTTAGAAACAAGATCTGAGCACTGACAGTGTTCATCACTATTGGGAGTCATTGCCTCTAACCCCTGGTAGAGTTGGAGCAATACATGTCCATACTAACACATGCATATGTGCACATCTACACTTCTGTATTTACCTATCTGTGTGTGTGTGTGTGTGTGTGTGTGTGCGTGTGTATGAAAGCTATGAGTTTATACTAATAGTTCAGATTCCAATTCAACACCAGGGAGTCTATTTAGCTTTCTCTTTTTCCTTATTGTTAACTTTTTTCTCTAACCAGGTGAGGGACCTGGTTCTTATTATCTACAAAATATTCCTCATTTGCTCAATTTTAGTATGCGTGTGAATTAGTTTCAGATTTGCTAACCCACGCTCCTGTGAGAAATACATCTGCTGATTAGCTTATGGCATCAATGCGTGGTTCCTTTTGTCTTTATTCCACAGTATTCAGGCAAGAATCTGCTTTCTGCAGTCGGTTCTTCCCTTCCCCACTGCCTTCACTGTGGTTATGTTATTCTCTTGTAATACAGTTTTTAAGACAAAACAGGTACTTCAGTCCACAGCCGAGATGATGGTGCTCACAACTGCTTCTTTCTGACCTGGCTCTCAGCTTCCAAATCAGATCTGCTACCACAGCCTTTCCACACATGGTCCCTGTTTCCAAGCTTGGATTTTTTTACTTCTGGTGTTTTCCTTGTTTGAAGAACTGGACATACTCCTGGTTCATAGACTTCTCCAGGATTAGGTAAAGTGCTGCTAGAAGAGGATCCCTGACATCCCCAGCTGGAGATGCCTGGGACATGTGTAGAGAAAGAGGGTCTTCCTGCCTCTGCTGTGTGCAGACAGGTCACCATCTGCTGGAACTGCGGGGCTGAGACCACCACTGTTTCAGTTGTTTTAAGTTACACAATTATTGTTGACTATAGTCACTGCGTTGTGCTATCAAATACCAGATCTTATTCATTCTAACCAACTGTATTTTTGCACCCATTAACCATCCCCACTTTATTCCCTCACCCCCGCTAGCTTTCCCAGCCTCTGGTAAGCCTCGTTCTATTCTATACCTCCACAAGTTCAACTGTTTTAATTTTTAGCTCCCACATATGAGAACATGTGACATTTGTCTTTCCTTGCCTGGTGTATTTCATGTAACATAACGTCCTCCATTCCCTCTATGTTGTTGCAAATGTTTGCGGATATTTTTCATCCTCAGTTGGTTGAATCCAGGGAAGCAGAATTGCCCACTTGGAGGGTGGACTGATGCCTTCACCCTCTAGGGCTGAGGGCACTGGCGGGGCTGGGGGACGGGGACACGGGCGCAGAGATGGGGGTGGAAGGAGAGGTGGGTCTTCTCTGGGTAATGATTTCCAATTTTCACTCTGTAGCTTATCTGAAAACTCCCAGGGGTCATCCCACCTCTGGCAGATGTATAAACTCACAAATGCTCAAGGTGACCATGACTGTAAAACCTTTTAAATGACAACTTTAGAGCTAAAGGGCATACGGAATTTTCCAGAGTGAAGCGTATATTTGTGCTGGAGAAGAGCATGTTCCAACACAGTTCTAGGAGTGCTTCAAACAGAGAAAAAAGACAAATGTTTCTTTTTTCCCCTCACGAGCCATATGGGGTCTTAAGTGATTTACATATGATTTTTCACCCACGTTTATAAATCATTGAGCTGGCCTGACAGCCTCTTGGTTTTTGTCACCCCTGGATTCTCTTAACATGAGTTGATGTGTTGAAAGGAAACTGCTCCTTTTTCACACTGCTTAGAAGAATTTAGTTTGTAAGTGAATCCTTTCATCGGGCATTCCAGCAGCTTATCTCAGGTGTGATATCAATAGAAATACAAGACGGCCCACACCTCCGCGTGGGAAGCTGTGGGCGGGATTCGAACCCAGGGCTCAGAAGCTCAGGTTCCTTCTCTTTTTGTTGGGGACTATTAACGAGGTAGTTCTCTAGGGAACTAGTGAGGGAATCTCTGATGCAACTACTGTTTCTTATTTACCAATGGGAAATCCTGTGTCAGCTACTAGCAGGATTAGGAGGAGGAACATGTTTCTTAGTGGTTTTTGATCTGGCTTAGTTAGGAATTGATAAAAAAAGCAAATACCAGAAAGCAAAATAAGCTCCTGAATTATCAAAATAAAGTCCATCTTCTGAAGCTGAGACAACCTAAGACAGTGGACCGTGCACAGAGGTTTGGATTTGAGCTCCGGTTGTGACCGTGCCGCTGGCAGGGTGTGTGTAAACCTTCCCATGGAGATGGTGGTTGTAGAGCCTGCTTCAAAGAGTGGTTGTGACTCAGATAGGATCGGTTTAGCATAAAGCATTTTGAAGATTGTGCAACTCTCTTAATGGTTGTGCAGTGGACTGCTCTGCCGGTGGGAGACCCCCCTCACCTCCCCGGCTCTCCCAGACCAGCTGTGCAGCTGCACAGCCTCTGCCGACCCGCAACAGAAAGGGCTCCGGATGCCCTGCAGAAAGAGCCGGGACAAACCACTGCCAAGGGAGGGCTGCCGCGGAGGGTGCTGAGAAGATCAAGAAGAGAGAGTTGATAGACTGGCAGTGAAGAAAAACTTGGTATTTTATAAATAGAAAATAAATTAATTTAAAACTCAAGCACAGCACACTGGAGCCATTTAGTAGTAGGAACAAATACTTCCATATTTCTTAATTGCTCTGGAAGTGTCAATATGCAAATGTACAAGAGCTCAAAGCTTTATCATGGTGAGGCACAGGCATTGACAGATAATTAAATTATGCTTGATATTCTTTTTTTAGGAAGGCAGTGAAAAATTATATTGGGATTTCTATCAACATGGGAAATGTACTTAAGTTTAGATGTTTATACTCATTCTGTCCTAAGTTGAATTCACATTCTCTCTCCCTATTTCTTCTGCCAGATCTTGTTTTGTGCCAGGTGAACCCAGAGGTAGAAGCTTCTGTGCTTCCACAACAGCAGCAATATTTGCTTGAAAAACTACCCCAAAACTTAGTGGTTTAAAATGAAAAGCTTGTATTAAGCTCACAATTTGGGCAGGACTGAACACTGGCCTGTGCTCCACTGGGCCATTCTTCTGGTCTCACCCGAGTTAAATCCTGTATCTGTGGTCACATTCTGAGTCAGCTGGGGATGGGCTTTCTTACAGGGATTTCTTTAGGGACTTCACACCTCTCCTGGAGACCAGCCTGGAGTCCTTCAGGTGGCAACAGGAAGGGCTCCAAGAAAGTGGAGGAAAGCTCAGAAGACGCCCCGATGCCTGGGCTCAGAACCAGTCCAACACTACCTCTGCTGTAATCCGTTGGCCGCAGTGAGTTATGAGGCCACTCTGGCGAAAGGGGAGTTCTTTTTGTTGGGGAGCTGTGAAGTCACATCAAAAAGGACTTAGATGTGGGGAGCTGTGTAGACTGTGGCCACTTTCCAACCTACCACAGCTCTGTGCTTGAATCTGTCATGGATCTGCCTCTGTGGAAATTTCTGGTGTGTTTTTTTCTATCTCGGTTTAGACTGGAAGTTGCCAAAGACAAGGACGTTGTCTTTATCTTCTGTATCCTCAGAAATAAATCCATGGAATGAAGAATCCATGAAGAAAAAAATTAAAGGTTGAGTTTTAAGACATCGGTATGTTAAGGACAGAATTGCCAGAGTGTGGGTGTGCAGGGAAGGCTCCGCCGAGGAGAGGAACTCCGTCTGGTCACGGGGTGGGGAGAGGGGAGACAAGTCACAGGGAAGGGAGAAAGCACACAGGGAAGGAGAACAGAGCAACTTGTCCAGAAAGGTGAGAATACTTAGGGGACTGGGGCTGAGCCCACTGGGTGAGTGCAGGGACTTAAGAGGAGACAAGACTGGTAAGGTCAGTCAGGACCGAATGGACAGAAGGCCAGAAGCTGGTGATAGAAATTGAACTTGGGTTTGGTTTCATATAAGCTTATATTTGGAGGATGCTTTATTATCACAAGACATGTTCATATCCTTGTGACAGTAAAAACAACTTGAGGCCCAGGTATCTCTCTCTTTCTCTCTCTCTCCCATCTATGTATCTATCTATCTATCATCTATCTATCTATTATGGTAGTGGTGAAATCTTATAAAGTTTGGAGTCGGTTTGTCAGAGCTTGAATCATGTCTCCAACTATTGCTATCTGTGTGGCCTTAGGCAAGTCATTTCATCTCTCAAGTCCTAGTTTTTTGATCTGTAAAGTAGGGATGTTGATGGCAATACCTGCCTCATGGGGCTCCTGTGACAATGGAATGGCCTGTGAGCCACGTGGACAGGTGCCTGGCCCGGGAAGCACTAATGTGTGCTGGTGTCTTTGTCCTTGGTAATGACACTAATGCCGCAGGGAGGAGTTGGTACTTACTCCGTGTTCAAGGGTGAACAGCTGACATTTCTGAAGAGAGGAGGAACATATGGAAATGGTACTTTGGGAAGGTCGGTCCCAAAGAGGGTAGGATGGGCCGGTCAGAGGGGATTGTCTGTAGAGGAGGCATTGCTGTAGAAGACTCGGGCCTCGCCCTCAGGCCCTCAAAGACTGGTTGTAGATATAAATCACACATACACGAAAACACAGTGACACAGATGGTACATCAGTTCCAGGTGAATGGCACAGTTGGAGAGCTCCAGTAAGGACTGAGGGTGGCAAGATAAAGAAAGGGGCAAGAGGGAGAAGGTTTGGGGGATGAAGTGAGGTCTGGGGTTGGTCCAACTTCTGGCCTCAACACTGGTTTTAGCCAAAGAAAATATCATTTTTTTACATTTTCAGATGGAGCTCTGGGAAAAGCCCATGCAAAATGAGTGTAAATGTTGTCTTGGGTTGTGTGGAATCATAATACCTCACACAGATGAGTTACTTCTTAAACCAGGGATAACGTCCTAACTGCATCCTACCCACCGTCCTATCTCTCCCTTCCCTCTTAGGATCTGCTCCTTACCATTTCAGTCTCAATATACATTATGGGTTGAATTGTGTCCCTCTCAAATTTGTATGCTGAAGTCCTAATCCCTCATACTTCAGAATGGAAAGTTATTTGGAAATAAGGCCATGACAGATGTAATTAGTTAAGATAAGGACAAACTAGAGTAGGATGGATCTTACTCCAATCTGACTAGTGTTCTTATAGGAAGGGAAAATTTGGACACACACACACACACGTGAGGACACCATGTGATTACAAAGGAAGAGACTGAGATGTTGCATGTATAAGCTGAAAAGTGCCAAGATTGCCACAAACCACCGGGAGCTAGTACAGAGGTATGGAACAGCTTCTTCCTCATAGCACTCAGAAGGAACCCACCCTGCCAACACCTTGATCTCAGACTTCTAGACTTCAGAACTGAGCTAATAAAGCTTTCTTGCTTAAGCCACCCAGTTTGTGGCACTTTGTTATGGCAGCCCTGGTAAACTAGTGCACACTTTTGTTAATATAAGTGTTCTTTGTGTAGCTATGCATTTACTCCCTTTATTATTCCAGAAACGACTTGAGATGTTGGTACCAAAGAGTTAGTAAAGCTTAAAAAAGAATAACATTGGAGTTATAGAATGCAGTTGAAGGAAGTAAAGGCAAAAACTCTGACAATAAACTCATTTTTTCTCAGTATTTATTATGAATCAAATTAATTTGGAAGTAGGAAAAAGTGTGTTGATATTTAAACCTACAAAGAGGCTCACGCCTTCAAAGAGATATTGGCCAAAGTTCTGAGCTTGAAGCTAAACTGGGAGCTCCATGGGGCCAGTGACTCTCTCTGTTTTGTTTAACATTGTATTCCCAATGCATGGTACAATATCTGGCACACAACAGGTGCAAAATCATTGTTATTGATTCATTGCTTGTCTAAGAAAGTGATGTCATATGATAAAACAGGAATCACGTGGGCAAAACAGAGGCAGATGCCATAGTTCAAGTGAGAAAAATGTTCAACTGTCACTTAGGCGTGGACATGTATTATTAGTTTACTAAACATGCTTCAGATGTCTAGCTCAGTGTAGATTCTGCAGAGAGTGCAAAGAAATAATAGTCTACACTCCTTGGCCTTAAAGGGTTTATGATTCAGTTGAGGAAATGAGACTTGAGTGGAGATGAACAGCAACAATACAATAGGATGCTCAGCTATATCCCAGCAATGGTACTGCTGGGGGACAGCCCAAGAAGAGGCACAGGTGTGGCCATGGGGATTCATGGAGAAGGCGTGATGAAGTCTCTCTGAGGCAGTGTCTCTCATCTCTGCATGCCCAGGGTGCCTCAAAAAGAGTTTGTTGGATGAACAGATGGGTAAATGTGAGGTTGGCTTTTAGAGTCAGTAGGTTTAGAATGGGGTGGAGAAATACTCCATGTGGTCAGGGCCAGGTTCATAGGAGTGTGATCCGTGTAGTTGTGTGGGGCCCCATGTCCAGAAGAGCCTGCGCTTGGCTGATGTACTGCTGCTCTGTATTGAAATTCTTAATGGCTTTCGGGCAGGCACCCTACATTTCCATTTTGCACTGGGCCCTGCAAATTATATAGCAGGTCCTGCATATGCTTAAGTAGCACCAGAGTGTTTGCCTCATGGATACAATTTGTTGCAGCAGCACAGTGTTTTTAATAAATATCATTTTGAAGTCTCCTGGGAAAGAACCTAAGCCAACATAGTCATTGACAATTCTTAAGCTCTTCTTGGTGGATTGAAGTAGTCATGAAGAAGTTTGAGGTGGATAAGGAGAGTTAGCTTCTCCCTTAAATTGTCATACTTGCTTTACTTACTGGTTTATTAAATCCCACCTACGTCCTTATGCGATAGGCGCTGTGAGCACTGGGTTGCTAAGTGGCGACATTCCTCCTAGGTATTTATGCATACACGTACTTACTATACCCCCTCTGGTTAAGTAGGATTTGAGGTGGGATTTCTTTCACTCTCCATCTTTCTAATAATGATTTCATAATTTCTATGCAGAGCACTAGGTGGCAATGTTGTGTTTTTTTAAAACCAGTTTTCCTTTTAGAAGACAGACATAGTAGGTGAGCTGCTACTTAAAAATGATAATTACATTTTAAATTTTATCTTATTTTGTAATCATATTTCCTAGGATTTGGTCATTTTTAAAAATGTGACAAGAAACCTTAATTCCTAAATTCAGAGAAATTGGATTATTGTTGTTCTTCAAGGTAACAATCCCAAAAGCTAAATAAAATAAAATAAAATAAAATAAAATAAAATAAAATAAAATAAAATCTATCCTATGGTGTAAAAGAAATTTGAATTTCCCCTTTAAAGGGAATTTAAAACCCACCTGAAAATATTTAGAGAATTCCAAGAGAGATTTTTTTATTCTCTACAGAATAGAGTGCAGAACCTAGCATTAACCTTTTAAAATATATCTGTTTTCAGAGGAAAAAGGAAAGGCCATTCTAAAAAGCAAAGGTCATTTTGGGTCATTATAATCATACTCTTTTGGGAGAAGAAAGAAATTAATCTATCTGAGAGATAACACTTTGCAGAAAGCACAATCACCCAGGACATTGTTTTCTCGAGTGGAGCTAAATGCTTGAAAGAAAGAGAAGTAAGAAAATGAGACGAAGGACTTGGAGAGTGTGTGTTTTCTCCTGCATGATAGTGAAGCATATAGAGTCATCTTTTTCACAGCTACTGATTTGGAAACTATCACTTTAGAGGAAAGATTGCTTGTGTGTTCAGTTATCTGAGATTTGTTTTCTCCAAATACTGTTATATTGACAATGGACAAGTGGCAGCAGGAAGGAGGATGAATAATATGATGCTAGTCTTATTTGTTCTGTCTGTCATTAACGTCACAAATCCTCACTTCTTGATAAACACACACCCAGCCAGACTCTCAGAGAGCCTTGGGAGGCAGCTTAATATAATGATTGGGCCAGGAGCTTTGGAGCTGAATGGCCTGGCCCATCTTAGCTCCACGGCTAGGGAACCAGTCTTTCAGAACCTTGATTTCATCATCTGTAAAATGGGGCTATTTTAAAATTGTGTCTTCCATTTCATGACATTGTTGTGAGCACTCAATAAGTGATGGTTTTTAAAAAGTCAAGCATAATGCTCAAAACATAGTAACTTTTCTCATTGTTCTCCCTTTTGTACTAAAGGTTGACCCAAACTGCCTTACCGTTTCCCAACCTGAATTACTGATCGAACTAAGTAAGGCTTAGACATTGAAAGCCAACTCAGACATTTGAAATGGTCATAACTACTTATATTTTAACTTAATGAATGTATATATCTTCCTCTACTTGTAGTAACTTTCATAGCAAATTCATAAGTTGTTACATATTCAAAGTAAATCACTGCCCTTTTTAAAACCTCATGAACACCTCCCCCACAAATAAAAAGTAAAAACAAACAATCAAAAACCCCTCGATCTGAAGTGATGGCTTCCCCAAGTGACTTAATTTTATGATTAACAGTTTTAAAACTGCCCTTATTTAGAAGTTCAGAAATTTTTAAAAGAATGAATATCAGTATGGGAATTTGGTTTTGATTTGATTTTCCAACCTTATTTAATTTTTAGATTTTTGAAGTTTTAGCATAAATAATTTCCACTTATTTGTCTAATTCGAGAGGTACGATTGAAGTGATGCTATAATGTACTGTGATAAACACTATTCTATAAAATAGTTGAAATAATAAAACTTTATCATTGTATATATTAGAATATATATTATGTTACATATGTTATTCATTATATATATATATGTATATTTCTCTAAATTGGTGGTTCCTTGAAGCAGTATCCGTGGGAGAGGCGGATCTGTACTCTTCACTGTCAAACAGGAGAAAACAACCAATCTCTCTAAACACTTATCTCATCACTTCTCTTTCCTTCAAGTGTTCGTGTTCACTCAAGAAAGCAATGCCCTGGGTAATTTCCCTTGTTTGCAAAGAGTTATCTCTCAGATAGATTAACGTCTTTCTTCCCTCCAAAGTATAGGATTTGAAATAATGAAACCTTGAGTTCAGAAAGTGCTTTCTTGCCAGTGTGACAAAAATGCTGGGAAGCGCAATCACCCCAAGCTGCTGGATGGGAAGACGGGATCCTTTGTTAAGGAAGGTGCTAGGGACGATGTCACTAAAGTGAATGATGATGACGATGAGATGATGAAGATGAGAGCCAATTGCTTTCCTGGAAGGCCTTCCAAGTAAAGGGCGTTTTGACCACTGAGCACGTGGTAGACAAGAAGTCCCACTGGTGAGCCTGGGTCAGAGTAGTAGTTTTCAGCTGAGACACTGTGTTTTACAAACATCCCTTCTGTTCGAATGAAATTCTTCTATCAGCATTGCCC
>CAUYSK010007809.1:0-26088 GCA_963575035.1 Avahi laniger
TTATCCCAGGGGACAGGCAAGGGAGGAGAGAGATGGAGGAATCATGAGTGGGAAGTAAAAACTGAGTCCACATCTGGGGACAACAAGAATGTGGGTCCTTCTGGGCATGGTGGTGCATACCTTAATTCCCAGCTAGTCGGAAGGTTGAGGAGGGAGGATCACTTGAGCCCAGGAGTTAGAGTTCAGCCTGGAAAACATTATAAGATCCTGTCTCTACAAAAAAAATTTTAAATTATTAGCTTGCTGTGGTGGCACACACCTGTAGTTCTAGCTATTTGGGAGACTGAGGAGGATTACTTGAGCCCAGGAATTTGAGGTTATAGTGAGCTATGATAACACCACTGCACTCTAGATGACAGAGTGAGACCCTATCTCTATTAAAAAAAAAAAAAAAGGCCAGGTGTGGCTGATGCCTGTAATCCTAGCACTCTGGGAGGCCAAGGCAGGAGGATCACTTGAGGTCAGGAGTTTGAGACTAGCCTGAGCCAGAGCAAGACCCTGTCTCTACTAAAAACAGAAAAATTAGCTGGGTGTGACAGCACATGCCTATGGTCCCAGCTACCCGGGAAGCTGAGGCAGGATGATCACTTGAGCCCAGGAGTTTGAGGTTGCTGTGAGCCTTGATGATGCCACAGCACTCTAGCCCAGGCAGCAGAGTGAGACTGTCTCAAAAAAACAAAAAAAAAGGAGGGGGGCATAACTTCCGGTTCATCTCTATTTTGATAAAGTTTCTAGGTTGTTCTTTTGTCTAAATTCTAACAGACTTTATTACACTGTCACTCGCTGTATGGAATTACTGTGTTTGCAGGTCATCAGGATGAGTTCAGTGCACCAGGCCTGGCCCTGTCAGTAGGTAGAGAGAACCCACTCCCTGTAAGTGGAGCTGCTGAAACATGGAATTGTGGAATTGTCGAATAGGTTTTATTAAGCAACTACTGTATCTGCAAATACCAATGGTTCTCAAACTTATGTGACAAACATCACCTAGAGAGTGTTAAAACAAATTGTTGGGCCCTACTACCAGAGTTTTTGATTCAGTACATCTGGGGGTGAAACCCAAGAATCTGCATTTCTAACAAATTTTCAGGTGATAGTGATGCTGTTGTCCAGAACCAACAACAAGGGGGTTGGGAGGGGAGCAAAAAAAAAAAAAAAGAAGAACCAACCACAATTTGAGAAGTAGTGGCTTGGCTTACAGGGACCTTGAAAAGTAAACTCTGTGATCTCATAGTGCAGTATCTACACAGTTAACTGTGGCATGGATACCAGAATTTTTACAAAATCACTGTTGTGTCTACACCTTGCATTATACACAGACTTTAGCAAGTAGCTATTATACCTTCTTTTTTCAAGTGTTTTATATTGAACATAGGTCTCAGCCTTTCAAATTAGTCATGTTGAGCAAAAGATTTAGGACCCAAGACACAGAACCACCTGAAGGCCAAGTGGCCCTCACAGTTACAGGGTGCCTTGTAGTTTACAGAGCCACTTCCCTTCGTATGATTTTACAGGTGGTGGGGAAACTGTCTCAGATCAGTTGTGTGGCCTGCGCTACAACACCCATTGACTAGACACACGAGTGCTAGCATTCAGATCTTCTGCCATCTGGTCCAGTCATTTACCCCATCACAGAAGTTGTGCAGAGGTGCAACACGGTGGGATTGTATGAGGCCAACAAGGGAGGTTCAGCCTTGCACTCACAAAGGCACTGAAAGGCACAAGTAATGGCAAGTAACTGCCAACTCCTTGGAGCAGTTTAAAGAGTACTCCCCATGTATGATCACACGAGCACACCCACCACCACCGTCACCTCTACCAATGAAGCGCACACACTACTGCTCCTGTCCTGAGGAATGTAGAAGTCCGTGCCTGATATCTGGGGTGGGGCACCTCCTCCCCTACTTCGAGCCCACCCCGCTCCCCTGGGCAGCCTGAGGCACATCCGATGGCAGGAGACGGCAGCACCTGCGTGTGGGCTCCGCAAAGCTCCTCCCGGAAGCCTGGGGACCTCGTTGCCCTCACGCCCCGCCCTTTCCTCCTCCAGCATCCTGGGGTCTGAGGTGGGCGTGGCCAGACCGGCGTTAGTTCCCCAGGGGTGTCTCGCTGGCGGCTGGACACTCCTATAAGCCTGGACCACAGTGATTGGGTCTGAGCTGTCAACTTTAGGTGCGGCGGACCGAACGGGCTATGGGCAACGTGGGCCAGCTGCTGCTGTGGCTCGCAGCCGCGGGTAAGTGCGGTCTGGCGGTCAGGAAACAGCCCGGCCAGAGGCACCTTCCTAAGCTTGGGGATGGCAACAGGCCATATCCCAGTGCCTCCTCCAAAGGCCTGGAACCCTCGTAGCCAAATTTTTCCGGTCCGTGCTCCTGGAGTGCGGGGGGTAAACGCGAATCCGAGGACCCGGATCACGCGGCTTGGAAAGGAAGGACAACCCCTGGGGTCTCAGCACTGCCTGGGGGTAGGGCCACCAATCTAAGTGCTGCAAAGGAGTGGGGTGGAGGGCTGCAAGAACCGAGCTCAGTGCTCCCAGTCATTCGCTGAAAAGTGCTCTCGAGGAGAGAAACTGATGGAGGCATCAGCAGGCACTCGCTGGGCTTCTGCCACCGAAGTTGGGTTGCAGCGGGCATCGGGGTGCGAGTGGGCCGTGGTGAGCGGCGGGGTTAGGGGTGTGGCCACGGGCAGCAAGGGCTGCTGTTGTGGGGTTATCTCCGAATCTCTTTCCTTGTTTTATCTCCTATCCCTCCCTCCCGGTTAACCTTCTGCGCCCTCTCCCTACACTGCTGGCTCACTGTCACCTTTCAGGCACCATTCTCTGCTCCAGCTCAGGGTCCCAGGTGCCTTTTCTGTTATCCTCGCCCCTGCCAACTCCCAGCTCCCGGGACGCGAAAGTCACCGCCCCGCCTAGCGGCTTGGAGCCAACCCTCCGCTTAAATCCCTCAGGTGAGTTCCCGGCTCCTCCCTTCTGTTCCGCTTACCGTACCCAGACCCCTCGGCCGGCCAGAGCCTCGACGAACCTTTTCTCTCTCCTTACTCCCAGGCACCAAGGGGTCTTGGCAGTTTTCCACCTGCGGGGCCAGCGGCCGGCGCGGGCCCACACAAGCACAATGTGACGGGACGTACTCGGGCAGCGGCGTGGTGGTGACTGTGGGGACTGCCGGGCCGCTGAGAGGCGTGCAGCTGTGGCGGGCGCCGGGCCCCGGCCAGTACCTGTAAGTGCGGGCCGGGCTGGGGGTGGGCGATGACCCGCGATTCTGCCGTTCCGCCGTCCGGGGAACCGAGGCCACGTACGCACCACCTTGCGTCTTAGGGTTTCCGGAGCAATGTCCAACCAGGGCGACCTCGAGTGCCCCTCTTTCCAGCGGCCCCGGGAAGTGTGGCGGTAGTAGCCACCGAGTTAGCCTGTACCCAGGAGCCCGTTCCCGCCCAGCAGAGGGCCCCTAACCAGCGGGGGAGCCAAGGGGTGGCTTGAGGCTCCCCCATCTCCAATAACACTCTTGAAATAAGTGTAAAATTTAATTTCGTGGTGTGCAAATCTAGTCTTCCCATCCCTTCAAAGCCTCTAAGTCCCTCAGATAAAAAATTCTGGAGCCGCCTCTGTCGCCAACCTCTGCCTGGAGCGGCTGGCCGGAGGGCGAGGGCCGGGGACTCAACGCCGGCCTCCCGCAGGATCTCAGCCTACGGAGCCGCGGGCGGCAAAGGCGCCAGGAACCACCTGTCGCGGGCGCATGGCGTCTTCGTCTCAGCGATCTTTTCCCTTAGTCGCGGGGAGCCGCTTTACATCCTCGTGGGGCAGCAGGGAGAGGACGCCTGTCCTGGAGTAAGCGGACCAGTGGGAAGGGTTAGGGCGATCCCTCTTTGGTGCTCCGACACCGGCACAGAGAGGGGAGGGTCCCGGGCCCCGCCGATTCATGCCCCTGGTGCTCACAGAGTAGCCCGGGGAGCCAGCTCGTCTGCCTCGGAGAATCTCCGGCCGCTGAAGAGCACGCGGCGACCGACGGGACCGAAAGGGACCCGGGGTCGCGGCGCTGGGCCGGAGGTGGCGGGGGTGGCGGGGGCGCCACCTACGTCTTCCGGGTACGTGGTCCCCTGGCGCTGGACGCCCGCGGCCCCAGCGCTCGGCGTTGGGGTCCTAGTCAGAGGCGCGCGCGCACGCGCTCTACGTACGTCACTTGGGGTCCCTCTATCCCTGCGCTGGGCTGGGAGCCCCTTTCCTTTTTGGGCCCCGGGACGGAGGCATCGCGTAGTGCGGGTGTCCTCCCTCGACGGCTGGAGGGCGCGCCCCTCAACGCCCCCGCTGGCCCTACAGCTGCGCGCCGGCGAGCTGGAGCCACTGCTGGTGGCTGCTGGAGGCGGCGGTCGGGCCTACCTGAGGCAGCAGGACCGAGGCTGGGCTCAGGCCTCCCCCGAGAAACTGGAGAACCGCTCAGCCGCGCCCGGGAGCAGCGGGAGAGGCGGGGCGGCAGGTGAGGGCGCCCGGCCGCTGGGAGAGGCGGGCGTGCTCCTCATCCGCCTGCCAGCCATCGCACTGTCGCTTCGCAGGTGGAGGGGGCGGCTGGACGTCGCGGGCCCTCTCCCCGCAGGCCGGACGCTCCCTGCAGGAGGGGGCGGAGGGCGGCCAGGGCTGCGCGGAGGCCTGGGCTTCTCTTGGATGGGCCGCGGCTGGCGGCTTCGGGGGCGGCGGCGGGGCCTGCACTGCGGGCGGAGGCGGCGGCGGCTACCGGGGTAGGTGCACCCCTGGGGAGGGCAGCCGGGCAGCCCTGAGGGTGAAGTGAGGTTAGAACCTTAGAAGAGGCCTGAGCCAGCTGCTCCAGACCAGAGCAGAGCTCTTGGACAAGGAGGACAAATAAATCGCAAATCACACACATGCAGACTGCCCTAGATTTTCATTTAAATCCAGGATATTTTCCATCACAACAGGTACCCTCCCTGTTGTGCAGTCTTAGCAGGCTGAGCAGGGAAGCAGAAAGGCAGGATTAGTTTAAGTCAGTAGTTCTCAAAGTGTGGTTCTGGAATCTGCAGTCTCAGCACCACCTAAGTTGTTAGAAATGCAGCTTCTCTTGGGTGGGAGAGCATAATGGGGAGATGTTGGCCAAAGGATACAAAATTTCAGTTAGATAGGAAAAATAACTTCCAGAGATGTAGTGTACAACATGGTGGCTATAGTTAATACAATGTGTTCTTAGCCAGGCATGGTGGCCTCTAGTCCAATCCACTGGTGAGGCTGAGGCAGGGGGATGGTTTGAGCCCAGGAAGCTGCAGTGAGTTTGATTGTGTCCCCGCACTCCAGCCTGGGAAACAGAGCCGAACCTCCTCTCTTTTAAAAATAAAAAAAACGTATTCTTGAAAATTGCTGAGAGAATAGATTTTAGGTGTTCTCATCCCAAAAAATGATACATATGGAAGGTAGTGCATATGATGATTGGCTTGAATTAGCCATTGCACAATGTATGCATATTTCAAAACATGTTGTACACAATAAATATATATAATTTTTATTTTTTTAATTAAAAAGAAATGCAAATTCTCAGCCCTTCTCTAACCTACTGAATCAGAAACTCTAGGGGAGAGTCCCAGTGCTGTTTTTTTGTTTTATTTTGTTTTCGAGACAGAGTCTCACTGTGTTGCCTGGGCTAGAGTGCCGTAGGGTCATCCTAGCTCACAGCAACCTCAAACTGCTGGGCTCAAGTGATCCTACTGCCTCAGCCTCTTGAGTAGCTGAGACTACAGGCATGCGCCACCATGCCCGGCTAACTTTTTCTATATATTTTAAGTTGTCCAGCTAATTTCTTTCTATTTTTAGCAGAGATGGGGTCTCACTCTTGCTCAGGCTGGTTTCGAACTCCTGAGCTCAAACAATCCGCCCGCCTCGGCCTCCCAAAGTGCTAGGATTACAGGATTACCTTGCCCAGCCCCCAATGCTGTTTTAATCAGTCCTCTAGGTGATGATTCTAATGCACTTCAGTTTGGAAACCACTGGTGTTAAGAAACAACCTTTGTGTCTCAGTTATACTGTTTATAAATACTTTACACACACAATCTACATTATCACAGAAATGGAATGTGTGGGTTGTGCCTCTTCTGTTTTACAGCTGAGAATATGGGATGGGAGGGGCTCAGACAGACAGGAGGTGTCCTAGCCAGCCTGAGCCAGGCCTTCAGGTTCTAGCTGATTAATCCCTCCCCACCTCTCTAGCCCCTGAGCACCTATTTGTGAACAGAAGCACTTGCATCAGAATGCTTGTGTAGAGGAGGCCACACCCACACTGGGATTTCCCATGGGAGATGCTGGCTTCCCCACTGTTCATAAGCCAGCTTCCCAGCTGTGAGGCAGCTGTGTGGCCCTTACTCCTCTCTCATCCTCATAGCCCTTCCTCCCCTCCCCTCACTCCACTTTTGTAGCCAAACCCTCCATTACTCTCAATTTCCAGGGGGCAATACCTCAGAGACTGACAACCTCTGGGCTAATGGGGAAGACGGGGTATCCTTCATACACCCCAGCAGCGAGCTCTACCTGCAGCCTCTGGCAGGTATTGGCCCCAACTCCCACCTCTCAGCCTGGCCTAGCCTTTTTCCTCAATCCCTGAACCCACTCCTATAAGAGCCACCAACTCTACACTGGAAACTACCTAGTTGTTGCATAGCACAGGATCATTTGAGAAGTGGGCTGTCACTTGTGATGCCATTATGGGGCATTCTGGAGTGCTTGTCAAGTGTCGTCCTGCTGTAAGTTCTATTCAAATACCTGGTAGCTCAAGGTTCCCAGAAGAGTGTGCAGGCTTGCCAGAAGGCCCAGGCTCTCCCACCACCCTTGTGTGCTTGGCACTGCTCTTTGCTCTAAAGTCCTGGGCTAGAACTAACCATGTGGCTGGAAAAGGCATGTATATCCCACCCTTGCCCTATTCCCCCCTGACGCCCCCCCACAACCCCACTCCATCCCCCACAGCTCCCACACCACCCACATCCCCGACACCACACCCCACCATATCAGTTTTTTACTGTCAGTCACAGAGAGCCACGGAGAGGTGGAGATCCGAAGGTATCTTAACTGCAGTCATTGCCCTTTGAGAGATTGCCAGTGGCAGGCAGAGCTCCAGTTGGCTGAATGCCTGTGCCCAGAGGGCATGGTGCTAGCTGTGGATAACATCACCTGCATGGGTATGTCCTACCTTTGCCCAAGGTCTGGACTCCTGGGATCAGGCTGGGAGGGGCAGTAAGGCACTTGGAAAGATGGTATAGAGACCTACTGTGTGCCAGGCACTGTGTTGGGTGCTGGGCAGGGGATTAGAGACCCATCAGTGCACACTTTGCCTTCCAGGAACATGTAGTCCAGTGTGGGAGGTCAGATGGATATTTAGATATGGCTATATAGATGTGAGTCTGGAGTGACAATTGCCATGGGGGTTATGAAATGTTTTAGAGGTTTTCAAAAGGAAGAGGTTGGTTCTCTCTAGGATAACTGGGGAAGGTATGATGGAAAGGTTAACACTTGCGCTGATGCTTGAAGCTCGGGTGAAACTTGGGGTAAAGGGACAGAGAGCACCTTCCCACTGGAGGTGTCTCTCTTTCTCCCTAGACCTGCCCACCCCCCCAGGCCCTCTGGTTCTGATGGTGGCTGTGGCGACGACCTCGACACTGAGCCTCCTTATGGTGTGCGGGGTCCTGATTCTGGGTACGGAGCATTTAGCAGGCACAGCATATTCACGGCTGCCCCCTCTCCACTGAGCTGTGGTGGTTTTCTGTGAGATCCCAGGGGCATATGGGGCTGGCTTCCAGACCTCTACTTCCAGCAGAGCAGTGGCAGACTCCTTTGGGGTCCTAAGACAGGAAGCAGCTGGGGAGGCCTGGGGAAAACATTTGCCTTAAGGGGCATCTTTAGAGGTGTCCTGGGCAGGCGAGGCAGCATGGGCCTGATGGGAAGGCAGAGTGTATGCGTTTGTTCTTCCCACCCCCAGTGAGCCAGAAGAAGTGGCAGGGCCTGTGGCGGATGAGGCTGCCAGGCCCTGAGCTTGAGCTGAGCAAGCTGCGAACCTCTGCCATCAGGACAGCCACCAATCCCTACTACTGCCATGCGGGGCTTGGCCCAGCTCAGTCCTGGCCTCTGCCCGCAGGGCTCACCGAGGTTTCCCCAGACAATGTCACTCTGCTCAGGTGAGTCCTCTGCTTCCATCTGAGAACCTGTGCACTCTGAATACACGTCTCTGATCCTGCTCCCAGCTATAGCGGATTACGGATCCCAGAGAACTGGCTCAAACTCCTTGTATAGGGGAGATGGAGGCCCCAAGAAACTCCAAAAGGGGAAGTAATTTTCTCAAGGTCAGCTCTCAGCCCCAATTCTGGGACGGAAGGGGCCTTAGAATATGACTCTTTTGGAGCCCAGGAGTTGCCTCCCTCCTAGAGTGTCCACAAGGACATAAGGGAAGGCCTCATCACAGACTTCCACCCTGGGACTCTGACCCCACACCTGCCCTCTCTTCTGCCCTGGCTCTGTGCAAGTCCGTGTCACCTTGCAGGGCTTCTGCCGTGCTGTGATGCCGAGAGGGCTCACATAGGGTCAGCTGGGCACGTGGGGGATGTGGAGGAGCAGGGCAAACAGGGGGTACCAGACTCTCTAGGACCCTTCTCCAGGCCAGCCACTCCCTCCAACCTGTCTTCCTGCAGAGCCCTGGGCCACGGTGCCTTTGGGGAGGTGTACGAAGGACTGGTAATTGGCCTTCCTGGGGACTCTGGCCCGCTACAGGTGGCTATCAAGGTGAGAGGGAGTGGGACTTCTGGCTGGGGTAGAAGAGCAGGGCACCAGGGAGGGGAGGGCAATTAGAGCTAGGGTTAACCCCCCCTCCTGAAGTGTCCAGGGCAGCTCAGAAACTGTGCTCTTCCTCCGCCCACCCCAGACCTTGCCAGAACTCTGCTCTCGGCAGGACGAGCTAGATTTCCTCATGGAGGCGCTCATCATCAGGTGCACCTGGGGCCGGGGCAGGGGCGGAGGGTGGGAAGGAGAAGCCAGAACTGCCTGCAGGAACAGCCTCTCTTCACCCTGGGGCTGAGAGGTGGCAAGCCTGGGGACACAGAAGTCCTCTCCAGTTTTGTGGAGCCTAGAACATGGTTTATATCTCCCTGCTGGTGATGGGGTATGTGCACCACCCGCCCAGCAAGTTTAGCCATCAGAACATTGTGCAATGTGTGGGGCTCAGCCTCCGGGCTGCCCCTCGCCTCATTCTGCTGGAGCTGATGTCTGGAGGGGACATGAAGAGTTTCCTGAGGCGTAGCCGGCCACACCTGGTGAGACCCTTCTCTCAGCCCCCCAGGCCCCTCCAAAGACCCTGTCCATGAGTCCTGAGACCTGCATGGACTGACATACCCTCTGCCTGACCCAGGGCCAGCCATCACCTCTGGTCATGCAGGACCTGCTGCAGCTGGCCCAGGACATAGCCCAGGGCTGCCACTACCTGGAGGAAAATCACTTTATCCACAGGTTGGGAGCAATCCTGGCTTGGGGGACCCCCAGCCCAACTCTCTCCTGAAAGAACAGACCTTCTGTGTAACTTTTAAGGAAATAGATCAGGAAGGGCCAGAACTTCTGAATTCTGGGAGTGATATTTTTGCTAAACTCTACAGGGACATTGCTGCCCGGAACTGCCTGCTGAGCTGCACTGGGCCCAGCCGAGTGGCCAAGATTGGGGACTTTGGGATGGCAAGAGATATCTACCGGTGAGGGCTTGGGATGTAGGGAAGGCTGTTGTTGCTCCAAGAGGGTTTACCAGTACTTTGGTGGTATTTAAACAATTCATCACGCCCCTCCTCCCTCCTGTAGGGCCAGTTACTACCGCAAGGGGGACCGGGCCTTGCTCCCAGTCAAGTGGATGCCCCCAGAGGCCTTCCTGGAAGGCATCTTCACATCCAAGACAGACTCCTGGTGATAACACACCCTCCCTTATCCTCCTCTCCCCTGCCTTGAGGCTAATCCTATCTTTTCAGGGCCACTCTGTATGAGGGAAGGGGAGGCTGCACTGTGCTAAGCGTCCTCACCTGGTTTCCCTACTCGTGATGCAGGTCTTTCGGGGTGCTGCTGTGGGAGATCTTCTCACTGGGCTACATGCCTTACCCGGGGCGCACCAACCAGGAGGTGCTGGACTTCGTCATCTCAGGGGGCCGGATGGACCCTCCTAGGAGCTGTCCAGGGCCCGTGTGAGTTTAGAGTGCTGCCCAAGGAGGGAGGTCCTTTAGGACCAAGCGTGGGCATGAACTCCAGCCTCTTCCCAGGTACCGCATCATGACCCAGTGTTGGCAGCACCAGCCTGAGCTCCGCCCCAACTTTGCCAGCATTTTGGAGCGTCTTCAGTATTGCACTCAGGTGTGTCCCCTGACCCACCCTGACCGTCTTGGTCTTGGGGGTCAGGAAGGAAGCCATAAAACAACTCCATGGCCTCCTGCTCCCCAACTCTCCTATTACAGGACCCTGATGTGCTAAAGTCACCCCTGCCGGTGGAGCTGGGGCCCACCTTGGAGGAGGAAGGGGCTTCTGGGCTGGGGAACAGATCTCTGGAGGGCCCAAGATCCCCACAGCCCCAGGAACTGAGTCCAGAGGGTGTGACAAGCTGGGGAGGGAGGCCTCTTGGCCCCTGGCTGTCCTCTGGCCTCAAGCCCCTCAAATCCACAGGCCTTCAACCTCAGAACCTTTGGATTCCCACCTATGGCTCCTGGGCCCCAAGGGGCCCTGAGGTCGTGGACTCAGACATTGATGGTAGCAATGGCTCCTTTCTGCACGCTTCAGGCTTCTAGTCGGCTTCTAAGTCACTTGTAATTCCAGTAGCCTCTGTCCCCGGCATCTGCGTGTCTGGGCCTGTCTCAGGGCTGGCCTGGCAGCACTGGACTTTCCATGCTGGAAACCAACTCCAGGCCTCCTGGGGAAGGGCCAGGCCACTTCTAGCTTTTGATCTTTGGGACCAGAGGCCACCCCATACCCCGGGTGTCATGAGGAGTCCTAGATTGCCCTTCCCCTATGAACATCCTTCATCTGAGCAGTGCCCGACCTCGCAGATGCTTCTAATAAAAACCTCTTCTCACATCTTCCAGTGATCTGAGTGGATGTGAGGGATACCGGGAATGAGGAAGAGGGGACCAGGAGGGAGGGGATGAGGCCTGAGTCATGGAAGCTGGGTCTTTGAGTTTTATTGGGAAGGGGAATCTATTGTAGTGTAGGAGGTTAGACCAATAGGTCTAGGCCTGCTGAATAAAATTCATAATCCAGCTCCTCTGGAGAGGGTAGAGCCTCCTCAGAAGAGCTGGGCCGAGGAAGAAGCTTTTGTTCCCTTACATTCCGTAAATTAGTGTCATTCTGCTCTGGGAACGCTGGGGCCCGGGTGTGCCCCAACCCCTGAT
Source organism: Avahi laniger (assembly GCA_963575035.1). NCBI lineage: Eukaryota > Metazoa > Chordata > Mammalia > Primates > Indriidae > Avahi > Avahi laniger. The sequence goes on from CAUYSK010007809.1 coordinate 11,377, forward strand.
ATCGGCAGTGCGCCCCCTTAGTGGTTGGCACCTGGCCCTTCAGGACCCTGTGAACTGCCCCGCACAACGGGGTTCCAGTCTCTGGCCGGCATGCACTGTGGGGACATAGCCGCAGGTCCACATGTCAGACCGGCGGGCCCACGGGGGGACAGGAGTCCAGCCTCATCTCTCGGTCAGGCTGGCCAGGATGCCAATGAGATTGTCCAGCCCCAGCAAATAGCCATCCTCGCGGTTGCCCTCCTCCCAGGGCAGCCGGTGGTCCAGGATCTGGCCGTCAGGGAGGGGCGTGGTTTTGCCGAAGTCGATGAGCCACACGCCGGCGCGATGGCAGTGATCATGCACGAAGAGGAGCGAGCTGCCAATCACCTGCCGAGCCCCACACAGTCAGGCCACAGCCCCTTCCCTGAGGAGCCCCCGACCCTATCCCCACTTAGCCCTCACAGACCCGGGACCTGAGCCTACCGGCCTCTTACCTCGTGCCTCCTAAAGAACTCAGAGACCTCCAGGGTGTCCCGGATCTGCTGCAGGCGGTTCAGATACCTCCTCTGGAGAGAGTAGAAGAGGAGGGCAAATTAATTAAACGCTAAGTGAGCCCCTGCTAACGGTTAGGAGCCACAATGCATGTTCAGCTTGGCAGATACCGTGGTGAGGAGGACACAGCGCCCCGCAGGGCGCACAGCCCAGAAGGAAAGGAACATAAAGCAGTTAAAACTCAACGAGATAAATGGGGTCACAGAGGCGAGGGCACTAGACGGAATGACCAGCGGCAGCCCTTGATTTCAGGATCCCCAACACCTCAGGGTTCTGGGATTCCGTGCTCACCAGCACTTCCTCATCTCCTTGCACAAACTCCTCGAAGACACGAATCACTTGCTCCCGGCTTCGCGTGGTCTTGAAGTCTGTGCTACAGGAGCCGTCCGCTTTCTGAAACAGGAGGGACAGGAGTGCCAGGGGGCCCGGACCGCCCAGGGGGAGAGGATCAACCTAGGGCAGCGGTACCTCCCGGGGTGTTGGCTGCTGGGGACAGCGAGACGGCGGGCCTTCTCGCCGTGGTGGTAGTGGTGGTGGTGGCCGTGGTGATAGGGCGAGGGGCGGCGACAAACCGGGAAGGACACGGCGCGGTGGGGCTGGGGCGGAGGAAGGGCTAGGGCGGTGCGAAGCGAAGCGGCCGTGGCCCACCTTGATTCCCTCGATGCGGAAGCCAAGCGTGGTGCTAGAGCTGATGCCTTCTCGCCACTGCATGTAGCGCGGCTTGGTGACCGCGCGTTGCGCGTGCTCCTCCTCAGTGGGCGCGGTAGGGTCCACCGCCAACATCTTCTTGTACATGTCCTTCCGCAGCTTCGGCCGCTCGCGGGCCTTGGTCAGCTCTTCCTCCAGGTAAGTCCTGCGGGGGTGCAGGCACCCACCAGGGTATGAGGGGATCCACATGGGCACCCCATTAAGCGCTTGTTCGGGTCTCGGACCCAACTCGGTCTCCGCCCCAGCCCGGCAGGGCACACGTACCTGACGCCCATCTTGCAGTCAAGCACGCAGGGCCCGTCGAAGCCGTCCAGCAGGTCCTGCAACTGTAGGTAGCTTTCGCCATCGCGTTCCACCACGCCGTGGAAGGTAGGCACGCAGCCGCGCAGCGCGTCCGCCATCAGCCGCGCCAGGCAGTAGCGCTCCGGCTCCGAGCAGCGCTTCAGGATCAGCCCGCTTGTGCCCGCCGCCTTAAAACTCCCTGCGGACCCGCACCAATTAGCGCTGCCCGGCCTCTTCCTTTCCCGGCACCTCCCCACCCAGTCCGCGCGCGCCCCGACGCCCACCTGTGTGCCCTGCCAGCTGCACCCAGGCGTAGCGCTTCTTGAAAGGGCTGATGACCGGCAGATTCACCATGGTCCGGATCTTCTGCCAGTGGCTTTTCTGGAAGCGACAAGGTCAAGGTCTCCAAGTCCGCGTCTCAGAAGTGCATAAGCCCCTCCCTCCTCTGAAACCGGGTCTCGCCCCGCCCCCGACCCACCGGAAGAAGCCGGAGCTGGATGATTCATTCATTCATTCATTCGTTCATTCACTCAGTGAAGGTTTATTGTGCGCCTGTGTGGCTCACACAGTGATGGTGATTCCAGCTTCTCCAATTGGCTGTAAAGAGCCCTGGACTTACGGTTAGAAGGCTCAGATTTGCACCCCAGCTCTGCCGCTCAAGAACTGCCTGAGCAATTTGCTAAACTGCTCTGCCGAGGTTTTTGTGAGCATCAGAATAACCTGATGGTCTTCCCTTGTTAAAAATTGCAGATTCTGGCCGGGTGCAGTGGCTCACTCCCGTAATCCCAGCACTTTGGGAGGTCGAGGTGGGAGGATCGCTTGAGTTCAGGAATTTGAGGTTGCAGTGAGCTATGATAGCGCCACTGCACTCCAGCCAGCCTGGGTGACAGAGTAAGACCCTGTCTTTAAAAATAAAAAACAAAAAAAGCAGATTCTCAGGTCTACCGCAGGGAAATTCTGAGTAGGTCCAGGGTGGGGCCAAAAAATTTGCATTTCTACCAATGCCTAGGGATCTTCTGGGCCTGAGAAACAAGCCTCTGAGTATCAGTTTCTTCATCTATAAAATGGGGAAATAACTACCCTTACTGGGCTCTTGGGGTTAGTAAATGGGGTTTGAGTGTGACAGGCACTTAACTCCCCAATCCCATTCCTTGGCATGAAGCATAAGCTGGACAAATCTGGACCACTGATTCGTTCACTTGGGACCTCGGTTCCTCTCATTTAGGGAGACAGACAACACAGAAACATAGTTTACACAGGCCCAGGGCAGGGAGACCAGCCTGGAAGGGCCTGGAGAAAGAATGGCTTGGGACTACCCTAGACCCTCTTGCTGTCCCTGGATTCAATGCACACTTCACTAGTTGGCAAGGTCCAAGGCACTTTTTGTTGATCTGGATCCAGAAACCTAAGCCCTGAAAATGGGATGCAACCCCGAGGGCCTGTCATCTTAGACAACACTGGGAGGGAAATGTGGTTTTTTTGGTGTACCCCTTGCCTCACGACCATTGCATCTGGGCCCCACCTAATCCTGAGAGCATCTCATACCCTGAACCTTCTCTCTTCCCACCTCAAACTCAGCAGTCCTGTGTCTCTCTGAAGTACACAGGTTTGCTCATCTAAATTGTGTGTCTGCTGCCTCCTCCCAGGGGTGCTTGCCTTTTAGAGGAGTTGTGCATGTGTGTCCCCACAGGACTGGAACCCAGGAACCACCCTCCCTGACAACAGAGGAGGGAGGAGAACTGAGGAGGTGGCCTAAGTAAGGGAGGCTGCTGATCATAAAGCCCTTTACCATGGGGAGGAGATGGAGGCTATCACAGAGCACTGGGTGGGGAGTCAGCAGTTGGTTCTGGGCTTGGCCTTGTTACATTCTAGCTGAGTGAACTCAAGCAAGTATTCTCATCTGTGTGGACCTATTTCCTCTGGGAGCATATAGCCACCGCCATAACACAAGGCACAATTTACTGACTGCCTATTTCATGCCAGGCACTTTCTCATCTTCCATCAGACAGCATTGCTCCCACTTTCCCACTGAAGTCCTTACATGGCACACTAGGGTGTGATCACATGTCCAATCCCTGGGGATCTGGGGGTGTAGCCAGAAGCAGCCCACTAGAAGCATGACATCACTTTCAAAACTCCTTTTTAAAATCTTTAAATACATACGAGGTTTGCATTCTGCTGCATAATAAATCCAAGTTTTATTATAAAACTCCCCACCTCCAAAACTTCAAGTAAAATTCCAGGAAGATGATGTATGTGCCATGTATATTCAGAAGCACCACCTGATCCCCCTTCTCCCACACGGTTTGGGAATCATGATCATGAGGCACATGCACAGCAAGCACATGAGGTGGTGTTATTACTCCGTTTTACACAAAGAAGTCAAGACCCAGAGGAGTTAGCATCCCCTCACTCCCTGCCTCCAGCCCCCCAATCTCTGGCCCAAGTTCTCTTGCCCCAGCAGGTTCCAAATTCCATGGTACCAGCCTGCCTCCCTTTGGAGGTTCAAATGGGATACTGCCTAAGAAAGAGCTTTGTACAAGAGGAAGTGATTTGCAGCCATAAGGTGGTATTTTGATCCCTGGGGAAACCCTGAGTCCTGCCTGGGGCGGGGCCCTCTCTACTGGCTGGACACCTTTGCTTTTATGCAAAGAAATGGGTTTAATGGCAGACAGCATTAGGAGCCTTCTAGAAGAATTTGCCAGATAGTAGGACCGTAATGGACTTAGAGGATACATTTTGTTCCTAGTGGAAGAGGGAATGAGCTTTGGGTAGGTGGGGTGAGGGAACTGCACCATCCTTTCTTCTGGGATCATGTGGAAGCAGTGAGGGGGGCTGGGAGGTGGAAGGTAGGCCTGGTAGACCACATAGAATTGCTCCCAAGCTGAGGTAAAATGGGGTCAACCCCTACTCTCTCCACTCTGGTTTATGCATCTCATATGAGGCAAGAGCAGCAGCAACTAAGGATGGTTTTAGCAACCAGGTGACAAAGGGCTCTCTTACCCATTATCTCATTGAGCTCTCCAGGCTACCTCTGTGAGGAGACAGGATTTAGCTGCCCTCCCAGTGACGGATATGGTCAAGCAGAGAAGGAGCTGATGCAAGTGTCAAGCAACTCAACTCACTGCCATCTTCCATCCTAGGGAGATACCTCCCCCAGGGAACATAATGCATTTAAAAATGAATGCATTCACAAAGGCTCCTGGAGAATCATTCTTTGGAGGGTGGGTGGGGATTCTGGCACATGAACAACAGCAGGGAAGATATTTTTGAGCAGGTAAGACTTTTATTTTATAGAGATCAGAAAGCATTTATTATGTTACAGAGTGAAATCTAGCTGCCAAGGTGACCAAAAGCCACATCCTCTGACCCAGCCTTCCCTCATGAAGGTGTTCTCTCTGGGAAACCAACATACAGCCAGAGGTTACCTGGGCATCTTGGGGCAAAAGCCAGGAAAGCTGACCATGTGACAGTCTTTGATGAAGTCATAGGAGGACCCTCTGATAATTCCTTGCTTCTAGGGCTAAACAGGTAGTATCTTTCCTTGGGCAAGGCTTGGCTGCATACTAGTCTCAGACTCTCCTTTCTTTAAGTGCCATGTGGAAATCTCAAGGACACCCATGACTTACATCACACCAGACGCTCAGCATATCTCCTGCCAGAGCAGATCCTTTGCTCTGTCTTTGGTACTCACCCTGCTGCCTGCCTCCAGCCATCCAGTCTCTGGTTGAAGCTCTCTACCATCCCAGCACCCTCCCCATGTTCCAACTGCCCTATCAAACTGGCACTCCCTGTGGTGGTGGTGGTGGTGATGGGGAGCAATCAGTTTAAATTTATAAAATGATTTGCACTAAGGTATAAGTGACCCACGACTTCACTTTCCCATGGGCATTTGCTTTTTAAAAAGGAAATCTGTTAACCTAAATTCTGCTCTATAATTAGTGGAAAGTGATGTGTGGGAATTCTGAGTCCAGGAGGGGATGTCATCCAGGTCTCCTTACCTATCCTGCAGCACTGAGAAAAGAAAACCAGATGAACAGGAGTCAAACACCCTCTCATCTGCTAGAGCAACACCTTACAATTGTTTTAGGAGGCAGGCATGGCCGTAGAGTCCTGGCAGCCACCCTGGGGGACAGGGCTCCTACTACTCTCCTGGCTTGCTCAAGTTTCCCTGCCCAGGACTTTTCCTTTTACCAGAGGAAAGGCCCCTGGAGGAAGGGAGGCTGCCCAGTCCCAACTACCCAGCTCTAGGCAGGCTGTACAGGGCTCCTAGGAGGTGAAGCAGAAGATGTATGCCCTGCCACAGGCAGGCAGAACCGTCCCGGCCCCCGTCTGCCCAGGCCCGAGTGTAAGGGGCCTGGCAGGCTGGGAGCCCCAGAGTTGCACCTCAGTGATCTTGCCCCAGGTGCATCCTTCACAGTTGGGGGACGGCTCTGCTTCCTGCCTGGGGAAGCCCTAAATGCGTCCTGGGCGGGCAGGCTGAGTTGCTCTGGGACCAGCCGTGAGGCAAAGTCCGCTCCAGGCCCTTCCACGAGGACGCAGGCAGCCTCTGTCAACAGCCCCCGGCTTATCTGCCTCCGCTGTGGCTGTTTGCTTTAGGGGAGGCCCCAGCGGGCTGGGGGTTGGGAAGACCCAGCCTTGGAGCTGGAGGGGCCCTCTGTCGCCACCTGCACTAGCTCCCGGCGGCTCCAGGAGACAGTGAGGACCAGCGTGAAAGAGGCGACTGAAGACGCCCAGGACACAGCTGAGGCTGTTTTAACCTCAGCCGGGGTTGTCTACACTGCACTCAGGCTTGGGCCGCGGGACCTCCTCCTCGCGTAGTCCGTCCCCTAGGCACTTTGCCAGGTCTCTGCTGGCGGAAGAGGGAAGCGGGGCGTGCCTGCGCCCTCAGCGCCCACACTTGCCGCGCCCGCTCACCCGCTCGCTCTTCTCAGGTGTCAGAGATTTGAGCGGGGGAGCAGCCCACCTACAGCTACTGCTCAGGATTTTACGACGACGAGGAGTGGGCGGGGTGCTCTCGCTGCCGCACATTCCACTGTCTTGGGACCCCCTTCGCGGCATCCACCCCTCTACATAGGCCAGGGCTGAGTCAGAAACGATCATGGGTCAGGGGTACCCTGACCCGCTTGGGGAGGAAAGAGGAAGGCGGCAGGCTCGTGACTGAGCCCCCGCATCCTACACCTGGCGGCAGGGGGTGTTCCTGCTTTGCCTTCCTCTTGTGTCACTTACAAACCCCACCGCCCACTGAGTATTGTAAATCTCAGGGAAGTCACCGAGTCATGGAGCCACCGCAAGTCGTTACAGTGTCTCCTCCGCCTCGTCCAATCCGAGTGTGCGTCGGGAGCCCGGGTCCAGACGGCCCAGGCCGAACCCCAGCGATCTCCCCGCAGCGTCCAGGCAACCCTGGCGCGCGCCTGCGGCTCTCCCAGCCCAGTTGCCCCGACCCCAGGCTTTTGGGCAGGCTCGGAGACACATCGGCTTCAGGGACACTTGCGTAACGTGGATCTAGAGCAAGTCCTTCGCGCTGACCGCGGGCAGTTATTTAAGGTATTTGGCCTTGGCTAAAACGAGGGGGACAAGGAGGCTGTCCTGGGAGCAGCAAACCCCTAAGGGGCGGGCGCCTGGAGTGACTTCACTTCATCCTGGCCGGGGTTTTCCGAGGGACAAACCTGGCCCCGGAACATCCAGGCTGCCAGAGGCAGAGGCTAGCAGGCTGATCCCGCTCCCTTTCAGCCTCAGTTTACCTTCCCCCAACCACACTTAGGAGCAGCAAGGCGGGGAGACTGGGGGGGTGAGGGGCCCGCACCAGGTGGGCTGCGTCCCGCTCCCTGCCAGAGCTCCCAGCCCTGCGCCCCTCCTCTGCGTCCACGCCTCGTGCGGGCGCCGGGAGCAGACGGCAGCGGCTCGGAGCAGAGCCTGGAGCGCCGCTCCACTCCCACTCAGGAGAGGGAAACCGTGGCAACGGCGGGGGTGGGGCCGCGGCACTAGAGAGGGGGCGGGGAGCGAGGGAAACAGTCCCTCGCCCCTCTCTCCGAGGGTTCATGGGGGAAGGCTAAGCCCCTCCGATCCCTCCAGTCGTACCTCACAGCCTACAAGGTACGGTACCCCCGCTTCGCCCGGTCCCAGTGGCCAGTCGTGTACTCTTCACCCTCCTTCTTAGACGCCCCCGGGCCCGGGCCGCGACCTGCCTGCGGAGCGGGGGTGAGAATTGCCAAGGCGAGAGGTCAGCCTGGCGCCTCCCTGCGACCCCCACGTTCCTTTTAAACAGTAAGAATCGGACCCTTCGCGGAGGGAGGCTGGGACAGAAGTCGGTGTTCGGAGAGCTCCAAGCTGGGTCCCAAGCGCACGGCCCCCGCGCCCGGCGCTGGCCCCGCCCCCGCGGCCCGTACCTGACCCACGTCCTCGCCGGCTTCCAGCTGCACGTTGCCGCGGCTCCTGCTCTCGCTGTCGCTCAGCAGGTCGTCCTCCGAGTCCTCGAGTAGCGACGAGGAGCCAGTGGAGGAGAGCGACGAGGTGGAAAGGCGGCGCGGCTGCTGCAGGTGCGACGAGCCCACTGCCGGGAGGCAGTCACCCTCCGGCTCCGGCGGCCCGGGGCTGGCCGGGGGTACGTCCGGTTCCTCGGCTGTCACGGTCAGCTGCGGGATCACCGGGGCAGGGGGAGCCCGCGGGAGCCCGTTGGGGACCTGCCCCCCACGCCGCTTGGCCCCGCGGGCCCGGGGCTCCCCTGCAGCGGCAGCCGCAGCGACCGCGGCGCAGCGCGCCTCGAAGAGCAGGCGCAGCTCCCCGACACTCCGGCGCGGGGCCCGCTCCAGCCCCGGGCTGCAAGGCCCCGCGACCCCCCGCCGCGCCATGGTCGTCGGGCCCCCGGGCAGGGTCATTTCCCCAGCACTGGCGCAGCAGCTGAGCCCACCAGCCCGCGGCGCGGCGGGGACTGGAGTCGCTCCGCGCCCCCGGCTCGAGACTGCCCCGGGGCGGAGCCTGCGCGATCGCCGGCCTGGGCCCCGCCTCAGCCGCGCCCCCCGCCTACTCCTTTCACTTTCAGAGAAAGCGCGGGCCTCCTAGGGACCTTGCCCAGCAGGGAAGACTCTCGGCTGCTCCCGAGGTGGCAGGGAAGTCCAGACTCTCCACAGGCACATAACCTGGGCCTGGCCCTGGCGGCCTCTGCCAGCCCGCCCTCGAGGACGTGGGAGGGGCCGCTCCGCCCCCGGGCCTTACTGCCTTTCCCGGCTTCGGGGCTGGAAAGGATTCCTCCTGGCGGCTCCTAGGGCCCTGTCCCCGCGGGGGAGGAACAAGTCCTGCTCTTGGTCCCCCACCCGGTCCCTCGGGCTCCCTTTTTCCGCTTTCATCCAACCCGGGCAAAGGCTTCCAAGTCTCCGGGGCTTTTCTCAGGCCGGTGCCCCTGAGCACAGAGTTCAAGGCCACCGGCCTCTCAAAGAAACCCCACCCCAGGGCGTGCCCCCAAGTGGACAGTCTGTCCCAGGGACGTGCTGAGGTTGCTCCCCCCAAGCTCCCTACTTCCCGGCGGGCAGAGAACAAGGTCAGGGGGAGGGGCCTGGATCTCTCCACGTGTCCCAGTGGAGTCCGGGCAGCATCCCTGTTGCTGGCTGGCCGGCGCTGAGCCCTCCCTGCTCCTCCTCACCTTCTGGTGCTTGGGACTCGGAGTCTTTAAGCAAGTCATTTCACCTCCCTGAACTGCTGCTTCTCCTTTGCAGGGTTGCCGTGCACCTCACAGGATTGCTGTGAGAATAAAATAAAATGAGAGATACAAAATCTAAAACGTGAGAATAGTTTTTCAGCGTGGCAGTAGAAATAGCCAGTCTAAGGTCCCCCCCACTCCAGATGTGATTTTAGGCAGTCCCTTCACACTTCTGAGTCCATTTCCTCGTTTGTAAATTTGGGAGGACCTCACCTGACCCGCAGAGTTGTGGCCGTGAAACTGGGAAAAGATCAGTGATGTTGAAGTGTTTCATCGCTGCCAAGTGCTTACCAGTGTCATCGCTGTGTGGATCTCCGGCCACTTTACGTGTAGGTGGTCAGCTGAGATACAAGGCTGCTTTGAGCAGAAGCCAGTATTTCCTGTCTTCCCCAAAAAGCCAGGAGTGCGGATCCCCCACCGGGAACCTAGCGGGGATTGGGGGAGCGGCACCCCCAGAAGGACGGCCTCGGCCTAACGGCCACAAGGGGGAGCTGTCCTTCCCTCATCTGCCTGCAGTCAGGACTCAAGGATGGCCCAGGAAGAGGAAAAAGGAGGGTCCAGGGGGAGAATGGGAACCTTCAGCAAAGAAGAAAGAAGATCCTGGGAACTGAGGGAGGAAGCAAAAGAATGGAAGAAAGAGGGGGAGAGCGGAGGAGGAGAAATGGAGGGAAGGCAGGAGTGAGCGGAAAAAGGAAATGCAAGAGTTTGACTCCGGCATGGAGAACCTGGGAAATTATATATCCACCTTCTCGGGGCACAACCGTCTGGAGGAGTCTGGGTGTTGGTGTCAGAGGTTACTCCACAGCTCAAAGGCCCAGAAGCATTCATGTCTCGGATACGCACTTTCCTCCCTCCTTTGGAGCTACACCCGGCTGTGACAGGGGATGGGAAGATGCTTCCCTCAGAGGGTGGGCTGGGGGCACACCCAATGGGGGGCGGGACAGGAACGACCTGCCAGAACTGGAAAGGCAGGAGGGGAAATGAGGGGAGGGAGAATGCACTGAGTACCTGCGCAGCAGGCAATGAATGGGCAATGTTGGAGGTACAAGGAGGCTGGGCACTGGGTCTCTGTCCCAGCTGCCAAGAAAAAATTCAAGGACAATTCTTGTATCAGGCACTTGCCCAAGTCTTAGGTCCGCTACGCCAACAACCAAAGAATCGCCCTTTGCCATACCTGCCCAGGTGTCCCTCACTGGAAAGCGCAAACTTGGAAATGGCTGCTGAACTAAAAACCAAACCTGTAGATTTTTAGAGTGGGAAGGGGTCTTAGATACATCCTATCCTCCTAACTCACATTAAAGAGGTTAAGTGACTCAATCAGGGAGTTGTGGAAAAGCCAGTGTGTCCAGGATAGGTCCCCTGACTTCTATTCCTGTGCTGTGCTCAATTTCTTTCATTAACATCTTGTAGTTCCTTATACAATGAAGGCAGAGTTTGCCTCTATCTACCACAGGCAAAAACATGAGGGTACCGGGCCGGGCGCGGTGGCTCACGCCTGTAATCCTAGCTCTCTGGGAGGCCGAGGTGGGCGGATCATTCTGAGCTCAGGAGTTCGAGACCAGCCTGAGCAAGAGTGAGATCCCACCTCTACCAAAAATAGAGAGAAATGAATTGGACAGCTAAAAATATATATATACAAAAAAAGAAATTAGCCGGGCATGGTGGCACATGCCTGTAGTCCCAGCTACTCGGGAGGCTGAGACAGTAGGATCGCTTGAGCCCAGGAGTTTGAGGTTGCTGTGAGCTAGGCTGACGCCACGGCACTCGCCCCAGGCAAGAGAGTGCGACTCTGTATCAAAAAAAAAAAAAAAAAAAAAAGAAAACTTCCTGCACTCTAATTCCACCTTAGAATTGGCTTCCTTGGAAACTCTGTGATCAAGGGACAAGCTTTACCAGGTAAAAGTAATCCAAAAGTAAATCGAGATTTTAGTATGTGACAAAATTCAAGGCAAAAAATTGTGCTACAAAAGGGAAAGTGTTACATAATGATAAAATAAATAAGAAAGCAAGAAAATATGAACATCATAAATGTACTTGGCAATATAGATTCAAAATATGCCAGTAGTAATAGTTAACTTTATTGAGTACTTTCTACATGTCAGGCATGTTCTATAGGCTTTTCATGTAACAACTCATAATCTCCATTACAACCCTATGAGAAAGTATTATTATTATCCTCATTTTATGTTTACAAAACAAGTGACAAATTTAAGAAAGAAAAAATAAATCTATTGAAACTGGAAACATTTATATAGCTCTCTTGGAAACCAATGGATCAAGAAGACAAACAATAAGCAGAGATATACAAGATTGGAATAATACAATTTACAAGCTCTATCTATTATATATGACAATTTCTACAGCTAACAGATAATATACTTTTTCTGGCACACGTGAAACATTTATAAAAAATGACTATGTACTAAGTTGCAAAGAAAGCCTTAATACTACATTTTATTTTTATTTTATTTATTTATTTATTTAATTTTTTTTTTTTTTGAGATGGCATCTCACTCTGTCTCCCAGGCTAAAGTGCAGTGGCATCATCATAGCTCACTGCAGCCTCCAACTCCTGGGCTCAAGCGATCTTCCAGCCTTGATACTACATTTTGAAGAATCAATATTACAAGGCTTATGTTTTATGACTATAACGTAACAACATGAGAAATTAGTAATTAAAGGATAGCTTTTAAGACCCAGTGTGGTGGCTTATGCCTGTAATCCTATCACTCTGGAAGGCCAAGGCGGGAGGATAGCTTGAGGTCAGGAGTTTGAGACCAGCCTGAGCAAGAGCAAAACTCAGTCTCTACAAAAAATAGAAAAATTAGCTGGGCATGGTGGTGTGCACCTGTAGTCCCAGCTACTTGGGAGGCTGAGGCAGGAGGATTGCTTGAGCCCAGGAGTTTGAGGTTGCAATGAGCTATGATGATGCCACTGCACTTCAGCCTGGGTGACAGAGGGAGACTCTGTCTCAAAAAAAAAAAAAAAGATAGTTTTTAAACCCGAATGTATGGAAATTAAAAACATGTACTGTTAAGTAATTTGGGTTAAAAAAGAAGTCAGGGGCCATGCATGGTGGCTCACACCTGTAATCCCAGCACTTTGGGAGACCAACCTGGGCAACAAGACCCTGTCTGCACAAAAAATAAAAAATAAAAGTAAAGAAGACAGGAAATTATAAAATACTTAAAACTAGGCTGGGTGCAGTGGCTTATGTCTGTTATCCTTGCAATTTCGCAGATCAAGGTGGGAGGATACTTGAAACCAGGAGTTTGAGACCAGCCTGGACAACACAGCAAGACCCTGTCTCTATAAAAAAATCTTTTTCTAAGTTAGCTAGCGCACTTCTACTCCCAGCTACTGGGGAAACCGACACAGGAGGATTGCTTGAGACTAGGAGTTCAGAGTTGAGGTTACAGTGAGCTATGATTTCCCCCCCACTGCATTCCAGCCTGGGTGACAGAGCAAGACCCTGTCTCTAAAAACACAAAACAAAACTAAATAAACATGAAATTTTCTAGGATAAAACTAAAATTTTCCTTAGAGATATATCAACTATACATCAATAAAGTCTGTGATGCACGGGTGGGAAAGAATGTCTTTTAAAATATCAAGATCTGCAAGATGTCTGTAAGGAATGAAAAAAAGTTAAAAAATAAATAATACATAAATAAAAATATCAAGATCAGCTGGTGATGTAGTGTGCATCTGGAGTCCCAGCTACTTCGGAGGCTGAGACAGGAGAATCCTCAAGGTCAGGAATTAGAGGCTAACCTGTGAATAGCCACTTTGCTACAGTCTGGGCAACATAGGGAGACACATCTCTAAAAAAAAAAAAAAAATCAAGTTTAGAAGTTCTGGAGGCTGTGTATTCTAGCAGGATGGATCTGTCAGATCAGCTGATGCCAGAGCAAGACTGGGATCTTTTTCATTTACGGGAGCAGCTTTATGGACAATGAGGGGCTGTATGTGCGGTGATCATGGCAGTGGCACTGCCACTTGGGACTTCAGCCCAGGAAGCTGAGTTGCAGTTATCAAGAGGAAAAAGGTAGGCCGGGCGCGGTGGCTCACGCCTGTAATCCTAGCGTTCTGGGAGGCTGAGGCAGGCGGATTGTTTGAGTTCAGGAGTTCAAAACCAGCCTAAGCAAGAGCGAGACCCCGTCTTACTAAAAATAGAAAGAAATTAATCAGACAACTAAAAATATATAGAAAAAATTAGTCAGGCATGGTGGCGCATGCCTGTAGTCCCAGCTACTCGGGAGGCTGAGGCAGAAAGATTGCTTGAGCTCAGGAGTGTGAGGTTGCTGTGAGCTAGGCTAACGCCACAGCACTCACTCTAGCCCGGGCAAAAAGAGTGAGACTCTGTCTAAAAAAAAAAAAAAAAAAAAAAGAAAAGAGGAAAAAGATAACCATTTATATGAACTTTAAATATGTTTCTATGATTGTGCATGTTCATAGTGCCATTTGAAAGAAAAGGGCTCTCCTGATGGCAGGAAATAAGAATATTAAGTATGCCACTGAAATAATGGCCTCGATATAGGCTGTCACTGAGCCTGAGCAGGTGACCAGCATGGCAAAAAGAAGTCAGGCCACTGGCAGAGCTGCTAAGGAGGCCACTGAGGTGATCTGTTCCTTGGGGTCATGATACCCCTGCTAGATTTAGACCCCCTTAAAAACTCTGACATGTGGGATGGCACAGCTAAATGGAGACAGAATGCTCATAGACTCGTGTTCTACCCAAAGCTTTTGTTCAGCCTCTTATGAGGCACTTACATGAATATACACATTGGGAGCTGGGAGCCTTGATGGATTTGGTGGGACCTCATCTGAGAGGACCCCATTTACAACTAACTGTTTATGTGCTTGGGGCGGTCCAAGGACAGAAAGGCAAGCTGCTACACAGAGAGCCCTTTCAGTGACTGGCGGTTTCACTCAGATGCCTAGGTTTGTATTAGTAGATACCTCTTCAGGCTTGGTAGATACTTGTCCTACCCAGAGGAAAGAAAGGAGCATAAGGTTACTAGAATCCTTCTGGAGGAACTCACTCTGAGATGTGCTCCTACCAGGAGCTGACAGGGCCTTTGCCAAGTTCCTGCATGTGTACAGGAACGGGCCTCAGAAGACGACGGCATGAGGGGCATCAACAGTCCAGGGAAAGAGGCCAAGCAAATGGAGAATAACATGCTGGTGATGGAGGCTGTGGACAGACAGCTACGGAGATGGCTCAGCAGCTCCTTCTTCTCCAGCGACGACGTCAGCGGATACCCCATTGCCGACAGGACCCAGGCGCACACTCCACGGAGCCATGGACATTTCACAAGAGTGATAATAGACCCTCCTTTTTAGCACAGGTAACCCAGCAGGTAAACAAAGCCCCACACCTAGAAAAGAAATTGCACGCATTCTGGAATTGATGCAGGCAGCCCAGCTAAAATGGGATAAGATATTGCCGCTTGCCCTCCTTTGGATAAGGGTAGCTCTTTAGAAGCAGGCTT
>CAUYSK010007813.1:0-10554 GCA_963575035.1 Avahi laniger
ACATCTTTGCAATTGTGAATTGTGTTGCTATAAACATTCAAGTGAGGATGTCTTTTTTACAGAATATCTTTGTTTCTTTGGGTAGATATCTAGGAATGGGATTGCTGGATCAAAATAGTAGTTCTATTTTTAGTTCTTTGAAGTATCTCCATACTACTTTCCTTAGAGGTTGTACTAGTTTGCAGTACCACCAATGGTATATGAGTGTTTCTATCTCTCCACATCTATGCCAACATTTGTTGTTTGGGGACTTTTTGATAAAAGCCATTCTCACTGGAATTAAGTGCTATCTCATTGTGGTTTTGATTTGCACTTCCCTGATAATTAGAGATGTTGAGCATTTTTTTCATATGTTTGTTGGCCATTATTCTGTCTTCTTTTGAAAAGTTTCTGTTCATGTCCTTTCCCTACTTTTTAATGGAGTTGTTTGACTTTTTCTTGCTGATTTTCCTGAGTTTTATATAGATTCTAGTTATCAGCCCTTTGTCAAATGTATAGCAGGCAAATATTTTCTCCCATTATGTAGGTTGTCTATTTGTTCTAATGGCAGTTTCCTTGGCTGTGCAGATTTTAAATTTGATAAGGTCCCATTTATTTATTTTTGTTGTTGCTGTGATTGCTTTTGGGGTCTTCTTCATAAATTCTTTGCCTAGGCCAATGTCTGTAAGAGTTTTTCCAACATTTTCTTCTAGAATTCTTATGGTTTCATGCCTTAAATTTAAGTATGTTATCCATCATGAGTTGATTTTTGAAAGAGGATAGAGATGTAGATCCTATTTCAGTCTTCTAGATGTGGCTATCCAATTTTCCCAGAATCATTTATTGAATAGGGATTCTTTTCTCCAGTGTATGATTTTGTCTGTTTTGTCAAAGATCAGATGGCTATATGAAGATGGTTTTATATCTGCATTCTCAGTCCTATTCTACTGGTCTATGTCTCTGTTCTTGTGTCAGTACCGAGCTGTTTTGTTTACTATAGCCTAGTAGTATAGCTTGAAGTCTGACAAGTTGATGCCTCCCAATTTGTTCTTTTTCCTTAAGGTTGCTTTGGCTATATGGGGTCTTCTCTGGTTCCATACAAAGTGTTGAATTATTTTTTCTAGATCTGTGAAAAAATGATGTTGGTATTTTAATAGGGATTGCATTGAATCTGTAGATCATTTTGGGTAGTATAGACATTTTAACAATGTTGATATGAGCATGGTATGGTTTTCCATCTGTTTATATCCTCTGCTATTTCCTTTGTCAGTGCTTTATAGTTCTCCCCGTAGGGTTCTTTCACCTCCTTAATTATATTCCTAGGTATTTTATTTTCTTTTTTGGTATTGTGAAAGATATTGAGTCTTTGTTGACATTATGATCTTATATCTAGAAAAACCCAAAGATTCTGCCAAGAGACTACTGAAATTGATAAATAAATTCAGCAAAGTCTCAGTTTACAAAATCAATGTACACATATCAGTAGCATTCATACATGCCAACAACAGTTAAACTGAGAACCAAATCAAAGACAAATTCAGACTTTAGAAAAAAAAAAAGTACAGGAAACAAATATCAGTTCAATCACTAGTAAATTCCAGTAGGCCATCCTTGCAGTTATGATGACAAGAGAAAGGCAGCCCCTGTCCTTTTAGGAGACCATAGACTGGAGATGCTTCAAAGCAAGTTCCCCAAACTCTGACTTTCATGTAATATCTTTTAAAGGAGATAAAAGTAGCCCCTCTTTTCTTGCTCTTTATACCTTTTTACACTATTTTGGAAATAGCACAGGAAGTGACTCGTAGCTGAAAAGCCATTTGTAGCATCACTGAGCCACTAATGGCCACTCACTCCCAGCAGGCTTATTTGTAAAAATATGACTGCAAGTCTTACCCAGTGAGCTGCTTGCTCCTAATAACATCCAACAGTCTGTAGCTGATTTTGAATATACCCCAGGTTCTAAGCGGATCACAGAACTAAATCATCTCTTATTCCAGCCTGCTCATTTTGAACCAACTCATTTTACATTGTGGCTAGCATAGCCTTTCCAGTTAAGGATGATTGCTCAAAGCACTTAGGGCAATGTTGTCTTAGCACAGCATCTAGAGTGAGGCAGTTGACACAAATTGCTTCGTATGCTGCTTGAGATTTAATGCTGTTACTGTCAGGAGAATATTTGTGCAATGGTTACTGATGTATAACAAAATAAAACATGCACCAAAATCAAACCCTCAATCAACATTCCTATTTATCCAAGATTACAATTATATTACCTTTCTATTAACCAAGGAGAGAATAAGCA
The DNA here is from genome assembly GCA_963575035.1 of Avahi laniger. Classification (NCBI taxonomy): domain Eukaryota; kingdom Metazoa; phylum Chordata; class Mammalia; order Primates; family Indriidae; genus Avahi; species Avahi laniger. Next base: position 2,282 of record CAUYSK010007813.1, read on the forward strand.
AAATCTACATTTCTTAATATCAAAGCCTTTGATATGATAAGAACATGAAAAAAATGCTTTCCATTGTACAAATCATTTGGTTACAAAATAGACACTTCAAAGAATTCATACCAAAAATGCTATTCATTATTTGCTTCTTAATCTATGTTAAACTTAACTGTTAATTGTATAGCTAAAAAAAATAATTTCAATAATTCATTTAATCTCTATTCTATAATGAAGGAAAAGAAAGATAACATAGCAACGAAAGTCACTCTCTATGTATAGAGGATACACTGGGTATCTTACAAAATGATCTTTGTGTAACAGAACACTCCATTTTCATTTCCTAGAAGCATATTGTACTGGAGGTCATAAATTCTAAACTGCCCAATTAGATTTTATACCAAGAAATACAATCTGGCCTTCTGTGGATCCATGAACTCTTTGGCTCACTATGAATTTAAATGGTCCCACAAATCACCACATACAAGTTAACTTGCACAATGTGCATATTTTCCTATTAATTACTTCTCCAGTGCTAATGTAATTAATAACTGGCCCTAATATGTAGGCTCCTTATTTTAATTACAGTTCTACATCCTGTAATAATGTTAAAGAGTCCTTTTGACCTCACCTGGCTTCATGATCAGAATTTTCCATTCCATTTCTATGATTTCTATTTCAATTGGCCTTCTCTTCACAGATCTAATTTTAGATTTAGCTATAGTTACAGGTGGCTCTGGTTGGAGAGCCCTTATTCTCCTCTAGCCCTACCTATTCACTGTTTGTCCAAACAGGTGCCTGGGAAGGACACAAATAAAAGTGGATGCAAATAAGGATAAAAAGATTGCATTTGTTCACATGAAATATCAGCTTTAGTGTGTTGCCAATTTGTTCTCTATAGTCATTTACTTGCACTGTTGAATGTGACATAATAGTCTCCCAAATTTTGGTAAGTAAACCAGGACACCAATATGTGGAAACATCCTAGGTCTATCTGTGAAGTCTGTGGTCAAGATTGTCATGGCCTCTGCATACCAATGGCCATTTGCAGGTCAGAAGTGAATATCAGAAAATGCACAAAAAGAAAAATATGCCACTAGGAAAGAAAATTATTCTCATCTCCAAAGCATAATTTTGGTATATGTCTTTTTTATTTTTTTGGAAAGAAAGCCTCCAAAAACTTTTAGATGAGTAGGCTTTAAATGGTTCAGGGACTCTGTTCTGTTGGGATAATCTCTCCAAATTTGGAAAACTATTTGATTTTACCCAAACCAGTGAAGCCTCTGAAGTAACTAAAGCACCCAAACACTCTCCTGAGAAGTTAAAAATTTCTAATTCAAACTTCAGCTTTAAATATATGTATATGTAAAAAAATAAAATGGGGGAGTAAGTCCACAAAATTTTTAAAAATTACTATTTTTGTATTAAATATTTAAGGGTAACTCTGGATCATTCTGATATTTTAAAAAATATTGTTTTCAAATTTTTCAAGATAATATTTTCAAAAATTAAAAAATTCCAAAAGTTTAAAGAAGGATAATATTTATGTGAGACTGCATGAAACTAAAACCTTAATATAAATAGTCAAGATTATCTAGTGATGATTAAATAAAGGGGGCATACCTACATGCTGCAACATAGGCGAACCTTGAAACATTATGCTGTGTGAAAGAAGTCTGTAACAAAAGATCGCATATTGTATGATTCCATTTATAGTCAACCTTTGAAAAACACAGATTTGAACTATGCAAGTCCACTTACATGCAGATTTGTTTCAATAAAAGTTACACCAAGTGTGCCTGCCTCTCCTGCCTCCCCTTGGACCTCCCTCAGCTCTTCTGCCTCTGCCACCCCTGAGACAGCAAAACCAACTTGTCCTCTTCCTCCTCCTCCTCAGCCTACTCTTTGTGAGGATGACAGGGATGAGACCTTTATGATGATCCACTTCCACTTAATGAATAGTAAATATATTTAATATTTTCTTTTCCTTATGATTTTCTTAACATTTTCTTTTCTGTAGATTACTTTATTGTAAGAATATAGTATATAATACACATAACACACAAAATATGTGATAATCAACTTGTATGTTATCGGTAAGGCTTCCAGCTAACAGTAGTTAAGTTTTGGGGGAATCAAACGTTATACGTGGATTTTCGACTGTGAGTGGGGTTAGTGCCCCAAACCCCATGTTGTTCAAGGGTCAACTGTACGTTAAATATCCAGAAGAAGCAAATACATAGAGACAGAAAGCAGATTAGTGTTGCCACGGGCTCAGGGCTGAGGGCCGGGGATATAAGTAGGGGTAGAAAAAATGAAGCAGAACAGGGAGTAAGCGTTTCTTTTATTATGATGAAAATGTTCTAAAATTGATTGTGGAGATGGTTGCTCAACTCTGTAAGTATACTAAATGCCATTGAATTGTATGCTTTAAACAGGTGAATTGTACAATATATGAACTAAATGTCAATAAAGCCATTATATTAAAAATACACGAAATTCAGAATGTTGATTTCTGCTATAAATAAGGATACAGATTGTCTTGTATCAGGACCCTTGTTAGTAATGGTCAATTGATTTCCTTTTTAAGCATTCCTAGATTAGTCACATAGATCAGAATTTCTCAACATTTAGAATTATTTTATAAAGAGGGGGTAAATACCTTCTGCATTGTCCCAGGGAAGGTGGTAAAGCTGAACAGTGGAAAGAATTACCTGAATCACCAGGGAAAATACCTCCCTATTCTATTAAGAAGAGCTATGGATCTGCCACCACAAAGGGAGAAAAGCTATTCAACATTCACATAAAACAGATTATGCATTTGATGAGATTGTCCATTTTGGATTGATCAAAACCACGAAACTGTTGCTCCCCTCTCAGGCTAGCTCTATTTATTCCTATTACTTTTTTTCCTAGGTCCTCAGACACTTATCAATGTATAACAACACATCCTAGCTTATGTTGTATGGACCCACACCTCTGCCCTTCTCATGGTATTTTTAAAACAGAGATTTAAAATTTAACATGCAATTGAAATAAACCTGAAGAAATTAAAGTGGCTGATATTTGTCTAGAAAATAAGACAGTTATATAAAGCATTCATGAGCCCAGCTAGGGGCTGAACATCCTGTCTCCAATCTAACCTAGGCCACAGATAACAGAGAATAACTCACAGAAATCACTTTTATTCCTCCTGATAAATTCTACAGACATCATCTGTTTCATTAAAGAGTTGGGGGGCCAGGTCACAGAGAGCATGCGCAATGAATTTACATTTCTATGAAACTAGAAAGGAAGGCTCCTGTCTTGATTTCATTTAACAAGAAGAGAATTTTACAAAGCACTGAGATCATGCCAACTTGTCCACCAAACTTTAATTCTTTGGGTGAATTTATATAAACCTAATAGTAGATTTAAAAATAGGTGGAGATTTACTATACAATGAATACTTGTAACAGAATTCAACTTGTACCCCCTAAATCTATTAAAATTTTAAAAATGAAAAATGAAAATAAATAAAAAATATTCCTATTTAAAAATAGATAGACAGGAGAAATAAATAAATAAAAGCTTGAAGAAAGCACATTAAGGGTGAAATGCAAGATCAGTTGGAAGTCAACCATCCAAAACCAGGGCAGCTCATGTCACTGATTCTTGGGCAGCAGAGATGCACGTCAAAGACCGTACATGTCAAATGTACTGGAGCCCATCAGTTCTTTCTTAGCAATAAGAGAATATTCAGCACTGGCCTAGACTAAGTCACTTGTCTGGTGATCCTGGCAGCAAATGTCAGAAAAAGTTGCCCTTCACTTTATCTGTCACTGACACTTGACCATAGTGTTTTTTCATTTTTCACCAGAGAAAAGAGAAAGTCAACTTCATGGAAGAGGTGGGGCTGTCAGGGGAATGATGGGAAAAGATACACATTTCGAAAATGACAGACTGCCTCCACCAAGTCTGTGCACTCCTTGTTCAGAACACTTGGGACAGGTTATTATTATCCTAGCATGATTCAGAGAGGGCTCACTCCTGCCACAAACATGGAAACAGTTGAAAGCCTATGACATTCCATCTGGGGGAGACATACCTGGCTGTGCTCACCCAGGAATCTGCTGATGTCTGAACTAGCACCTCTTCATTTCTGCGGCCTAAAAGATGCAGCCAGCAAGCTATTTGTAGAAGGAGTTTTGATTGTCACTGAGGTGTATTAAATTTTGCAGACTCCCCTATGGTGCTGAGTGGGGAGAGAATGAAGTACAGATTCCTCTCCATTGCAATGCAGTCTTTAGGAATTTAAGAAGGTGGAGGAAATATGTAGAGGATCTGTGATTTTCCATGGAGAAAGGGCATATATAGGGACAATGCCCACATGTCCTAAGCTTTATTTTTTCCCTCGGTAAAAATCAGTGCCAAACAAGTAGTAGGGACAGCAATTGCCATTGGCTCTTGGAGCGAGAACCCCATGTGAGCTGCAGTGAGCAGGAAATGAAGGTTGTAAATGATTTCTTTAGATCAGCAAGTGTACCCCAGTTTGAGAGAGTAAACAGTACAAAAGACAGAGATTTCAAAGAGAATCAGTTGATCAGTCTGGCCCCATCAGAGAGGCTGTGTTCTCAGACTGCACTTTGTCCCCTAGTTGGAAGGAAGAGATGTAAGTTAAGGAAAAGGGAGGGAATACTTAAACATCAGTGTTCCGGGATTAACAATAGAGTGTTGCTCTCTCAGAGACAGCCAGCAATAATGGGCTTGGATCCTTGGAGTGCACTCATGCCTTGAGCAGCAATTTTGTAAGAGATCCCTTCACATTATATATCACTGAGAGTCCCACCTATGACCACACACTCTGATCCCACGTGCACTGGCCACATCTCTAGGCATTCTGAAAATGATAAAAAAGAACCTAGCTGAAAGAAGCTACAATTATTCTTAACATTTTAGAATGCACCTTTGCCATGTTCAGAATGTTCCGTCATGGGCTTTAAAATGGGAACTATTGTAGGAGGAAGTCTGAGCAGAAGTCTTTCGAAATGAGAGCTTGCCTGTATCCAGCTTTGGCTCAAATTGAAACAGATTTTAGCCACTGATTGAAAGGTCTTCATCTTACCCAAGCGAAAAACACCAGTAACTCCTTCTAGCTTTATGCTGGTTAACTCTGATGATGAAGTGAAATGGGGAATTACATATTTTTGTTAAGAGATTGAAAGAAACAGATCTCTCAGGCTAGCTCTAGGTGCAAGCTTATTAATGACATATTTTCTTCTTTATATTTGCTGGCATTGTCCAATTTTTCTTGAATGGACGTATGTTACTTTTATATTCAGAAAAGATTGTCAAAAAAAAAACAAAAAGAAAGAAAAATATCACTAAAGTCTTTAATTTGGAAAAGGAATGGGAATAAAACATAAAAGCAAAATACGGTTAGCAGTGATTGGCTTCAATAGGAATGTAGATGATGCCTTTCAGTTTTTTTTCTTTCAACTCTTCTGTAATTTTCAAAGTTTCTACATAGAACAAGCATTTTTTTTAATTAACAAATATTTTGAGAAGGAGGAGCATAGAAACGCACAGGCTGGGGTCTCCTGATTGCCAGATACACCCGGTGTGGGACCCATACGATGGGTGCGCACGGTGGCCTGGGATTCCACAGAACAGGAGCCAGGACTTCAGATGCCACCAGCCCTGAGCCCAGTGGATTCTGGGCTGTGACCTCTCCCTTTGAATCTCAAAATATGCCACCTGTCCTGGGACAGCCAAGAGTTCAACAGGGATCTAGACTCCATCTGCATCCCCTTCAGGCTCCTCCGCTTGGACTCCTCCCCAAACGGTCACTTTCCCATAGCGTGTAGCATGTTGAGCCGGGGCGCAGAGTCCCCAGCCCCAAATGCCACGCAAGGGCACCCTCAAGAGACGCAGGTATCGCCACCGCCTACCAGGAACAGGCTGAGGCCAGTCCCTGCAGCCTCCCTGGCCCTGGTCATCCGCTTCAGGGACAGACGACGACAAGACTCTGAGACCTTTGATGGAGGAGACCCTCCTGAGCCTTGCCCTCCTCCTGCCTCCAGCAGCCACCACCCAAAGTCCCAAGTCTTGCTGGGAGCGGACCCCACGTGCACTGGCCCGGCTAACCAGGTGCTGCATCCACCGTCCGCCTTTAGGGCATGTGGGAGCCCTGAGACTTCTTTCGCTCAGATGCTTCTTGGGCTGTTCTTCTGCGAACTGAAGAAGTTAAGGTGACACCTCTGCGTTTGCTCAGATGCCATGGGGGAGGCTGTGTCTTGAGGGCCCTCAGTAGGCACTTTTCTCTTTGGTTGGGCCTAGCATCTACATTCCATTAGCATAATTTCTCAGACGAGATGGCTGCCTCCCTGAGAAACAAAGAACAGTGCCAAGGGAATGGACAACGAGACAGACACATGTTCACGTGGGCACCGAGGGGAAAGGAAAAGTCCTGAAGCCTGAGCTGTTTCTGAGGAGCTGATCAGAACAAGCAAACTGGGCACACCACATGCCCGAAAACAGATCATCTTCCCCGAAGAAAACCTCAATTCGCTTTACAAGTTTTCTTAAATTGGTCTTAATTCCAAATAAGGAGCCTCAGTATAATTTCTAATCTCAAGACTACCATATTACATGAGGATTTTTTTAATGACTTATTTTCTAGAGGAACTACTGAAAGTTATAACTCTATTAATATTCTTATAAAGTGAGGATATTGAAAATATGTGGCCATTGTTCTGTATCTTTACATGAACATATGGAAGGGAAATATGGGCTTCTCTCAAAGCACAAATTCATCATAAATGAGAGTGGAGAGCATATACATAAATAGGAGGCTTTTTTGATATGATAAAAGAAGGATTTATTTTTTTCTTCTGGATAGGAACTAAAGTGATTTATTAATGAGGAAGGAGGAAGGCAGCACCAGTTTAAACAGGAATGAGTCAAAGACAGGAGAAAGAAATCAGGTGTCTCCCTGCCAAATGACCTTATTTTTTTAGAAGGAATGTGTGCTAGTATTTTGAATGCATTTTATGCTGCTACACAACTATCACAAATATGTTCATATTTTGAAGGTATTTTATGTTGCTACACAATTATCTTTCTATTTCTTTATTTCTATGAATGAAATAACATTCAGTGGATCAATATGGCATAATATAAATACTGTAGTTTTAACCCACGCTCCCTTGCACTTACATCTAGCCTCTTACTGCTCGAATGGCAGCAAGCGTAGCTCAACAATGAAGATGACCTTATCCTAAAGTTAAAAGTTTGCTTTTTACCACGTCTCCCTTTTCATTATCAAGTACCCTAACCTGATTTGTCACAACCCTACTGGCTAGGCTTCTCTCAAACTAGATGAACTGAATTGTAAAAATGACTCAGTGGAAACTGAAATCCTAAAATAAATTGAGATGATTCATTCTGGAACCCCTGGCTATTTTAGGACATTAGGACAAGCTTCCTGGCATTCAGAAGTAACAAACGAGCCTAGCTTGACACGCTGATTAGTTAACTCAGAGAGATCTAGCCAGTCCTACCCTGGATTCACATGGAGCTCAATGATTCATAGGCGATTAAGAGGAAGAAAGTCACCACATCACTCTTAAAGTTTTGTATGCCGATCCATCATTAGCTTTTTGAGATAGCAAGGCAATATTCCTAAAGGATTCCCAAAACAGATTACATCAAGATTGCATTAACAGATTCTATTAAGAATAATAGGATCAGTAACTAATGGAGCTAGGAGTAAAAATGAAAAAAAAAAAAAAAATAAGAAAGTCAATCATTCCTCTGGAAGTGAAGTTGAAATAATAGATCAATAGGGCCGGGCGCAGTGGCACACGCCTGTAATCCTAGCACTCTGGGAGGCCGAGGTGGGCAGATTGTTTGAGCTCAGGAGTTCAAGACCAGCCTGAGCAAGAGTGAGACCCCATCTCTACTAAAAAATAGAAAGAAATTACTTGGAGAGCTAAAAATATATAAAAAAATTTAGCCAGGCATGGTGGCGCATGCCTGCAGTCGCAGCTACTAGGAAGGCTGAGGCAAGAAGATCGCTTGAGCCCAGGAGTTTGAGGTTGCTGTGAGCTAGACTGACGCCACGGCACTCTAGTCCAGGCAGCAGAGTGAGGCTCTGTCACATAAAAAAAAAAAAAAAAAAAATAGATCAATAAACACCTGACCAAAAAACGAAGCTGTAACATCAAGTCATAGCCAATTTTTAAAAGGTAAACAACTGACCAACCACTTAACAATGTGCCTTCCAAGTAGTCTTTCCAGTAGTGTTC
>CAUYSK010007814.1:0-14192 GCA_963575035.1 Avahi laniger
GCCTCAGCCTCGCAGAGTGCTAGGATTACAGGTGTGAGCCACTGCGCCCGGCCTAAAATCTTACTATATTTAATCAAAGAAAATTAAACCTTCTAATTTTTACCTCGTTTACCAGTTGGACACTCAAACTGTGGGAAAAATTTATATGTTTTTTTAAATTATTAAATATAAAGATAAATTGTTCTTGCTTCAGCAGCACATATAGTAAAATTGGAAGGATACAGAGAAGATTAGCATGGCCCCTAAAAAAATATATATATGTATAAAAAAATATAAAGGTAAATTATCTACTTTATTAATTATATTGAATGTATCTATTTTGCCAGGTATGTGTGCTATGTCTTAAAAGTGCCAAGAATATTGAAAAATAGTCCTTGCCATCAAGAAACATAATTAGTCATTTCTACTATGATACTAAAACAATTAGCATAAATACTCTTTGAGAAGGGAAGACCTGAGCAAATTTAAAAGTAGAAAGTAAGGACTCAAAGAAGAGAATGAGTAGATGCAAAGGGATGAATAACAGTGGTGTGGCTCAAGTCCCAAGAAGCTAGGAAAGACTGTTGAAAGTGGAGATAGAAGTATTAGCTTTAGAATGGGAAGCAAAACGTTTCTTTGAAATGAGAGTGAAGAATGAGAAGGAAGGACAGATAAAAATGGAGAGACATTAAGTTGCTTGTTCCAGAAGATTTGTTTTCTCTACTGAGGACAAGGTGAGGTCATTTCTTAAAGGTACTCTACTTTTGTGAACTAAATAAAATGTCATTGCGGACTTCTGTTGGAGAAAATAATGCTTATAAACTTACAAAACTTTTATAATCTTATTTCATGTAATCATTTTGATCTAACACAAATACATAATTTTTTAATCTCTTATTTCAGCAAAAAATCAGTTAGAATTCCGTTGTCATATGCTTCGAGGAACAATAGACCCAAAGGAGCCATCTACCTATGAATATGTGAAATTTATAGGAAATTTCAAATCTTTAAACAGTGGTGAGTTAAAATGCTTCTCTTACAAAGTGTTTTAACTTGGTATTTTTTTAAGCTCTCAAAGACATAGATATTTGAATATCAGTAACAACTAGGTTTTACTGGAGCAGCTGGTGATGCTTACGTCCCTATCGTTTCAGTATCCGCTTCAGCACACAACGGCTTTGAAGGAACTATACAACGCACACATAGGCCTTCTTACGAAGATAGAATTTGTTTTGTAGCTACTGTCAGGTTAGCTACACCGCAGTTCATCAAGGTATGTTTCTAATCTTATTTCCTAAAGGCGACTTCAGTTCATATTATGGGAACTGTGTTTATGTAATTTTTTTGTCTTCAGAATGACTGAAACTTTCTGCAAACATTGAAGGTGGTAGTGGCTATGGGACATTAAATATGTGTGATCATAATATTTTTGAAAGAACGAGTTATCAAGACACTCATTAAATTGTACAACTAATTTTTAGTATATATCCTTTGCATTTAATCAGTGTTTATATATCTCTGTTGCCCTACTTCTGTGCAAAATTTTAAGATGCTTTTGCTTATGATCCCTGTCTTCATTAAAGGAGAAAGTCCAAAAATCTAGGTGATTTTTAAAAGATTGTTTTTGAAATTTTCTTTGGAATGTCCAAGTGGTTTTTTTTATTGCATTTTTTATTTACCTTCTCTGTTTTAATTGAATTAAATCATTTATTTTTATCTCCTGGGCCCAACAAGCAGGTAAGATTAGTAGGGAAGTGGGAAAGTAAAATAGAAAAGTGGCTAGAAAGAAGCTGGGCTAAGGTTTAAAATTTAGGGAGATCCCCTGGTATAGGGACGAAATACTGAATTAGCAGTTAAAAGACCTTAAACCAGTCTTACTCTGCTTGTTTTGATCTTAGGAATTAATAGCAGTGGCTAGCATTTGAGTGCTTACTACATGCTTTCTATTTTATATGCATGATCTCATTTAATTTTTATAACAGCCCAATGAGATAGATGCTGTTGTGATCCCTATTTTATAAGGAAATTGAGGGTTAGGGAAGTTAAATTACTTGCCCAAAGTTTCAGCTATTAGTGGTAGAACGGGGACTTGATTCTAGTTCTTTTCCTCTCACAGCCCAGGCTCTCAGATATTACATTGTGATACTCGTGGTCACTGGAGGAACAGGCAGGTTGTGATACATTGTTTAGTATGACTTAGAGTGTAGGGTTACTGTGTAGGTGGAGGGGTAGAGATCGTGAAAGGTCAGGTCAGAAAAGTAAGCAGAGGCCAGAAGCAAAATGTGTTTCTTTCTTTCTTGTTTATTTCTCCGTGCTGCAGAGATTTTGGCATGAGGAACCATTGAAGGTTTTTAGGCAGGGAAGTTAGGTGATCATGTCTGAGTATCGGTCAGGTGATCGTGCCCCCAGAAGAGAAGAGGAGTTAAAGGACAGGAAGGCTGGTGACCACGGTAGCAACAGTGGGAGTCAGTGATGGCAGGGTCCAAACGAAGGCACCGAAAACGGATGGGGTGGAATAGATTTTTAAAATACTTAGGAGGTAGAACTGAAAGGACTTAGTAGTGGCCACTGACACTGTAAAAGATAAAAACAAAAGGGTATGTTGTGACTGTTGAATTTCTAGACTACACATGTAGTATGTCCATCAGCGAAACGGGAAATTGTGTAACGGGGTATGAGGAGTAGTAAGGCAGTTAGTCCATTTTAGGACATACTGAATTTGAGATGCGTGGGGACATCCGGACAGTTAGACACACGGAAATGGAATTCGGAAGAGAGGCCTGAATTCAGAATGAGGGTTTATAGGCATGTGAGCGAACGGAAAATGTGGAGAGTGAGAAGTACTCACCCAGAAGCCTGCATCTAAAGGTTATTTATTACCACATTTTTTAGTACTAGAAAATTAAAATGTGTTAAAAATTTGTTTAGGGAAAAGTTATCTAATAATGACTTTTATGTCTAGCAATATTTAGTATTCTAAGAACACAGAAGAGTATTTTAACTGTTAATTTATTTGTAGGAAATGTGCACTGTTGAAGAACCCAATGAAGAGTTTACATCTAGACATAGTTTAGAATGGAAGTTTCTATTTCTAGATCACAGGTAACTCAATTTTTAAATTCCATAAAAAAGTAGTTGTCACATAAATTTTGAAATTAATGGATTTCAAGGACACACTTTTTTTCTGATCAAGACTTTGAAACATTTTATCTATTTTTCAAAAAATAAAGCCCCTCAAATTTCATTTCTAGTTGGAGTATTTCTTATTATGGAAGAAGTTATAATACTGATTGTTTTATGTGTAATGTAGGGCACCGCCCATAATAGGATATTTGCCATTTGAAGTTCTGGGAACATCAGGCTATGATTACTATCATGTGGATGACCTAGAAAATTTGGCAAAATGTCACGAACACTGTAAGTAGATGTTAATATTTCTGGTGATAACAACTGTTTTTAAATCATACAAACAGAAGTCCTGTCCTATTAATGGAAGATGATAAAATACAGATTTATAACCATTTTTTCCAAAGTATTGGAAGATTTTGCATTATGCGTGTAACCAATCTGGTAGTGATCATAGATCAAGTTTAAATTAAACATATTCCTATTTTACATATTTCAGTTTATATTAGTAAGTACAGTTTTATAATATGGTGTCTAATATACCTTGTTCTGAAATGTATAAGCTCTACATTTAGAGTCGATTCCTTTGAAAATTATAATAGTATATCAAACTTTTAGAATACTAGTTCATAAACTTTGATTTCTAGGCATGGTAAGTCTTTCCAAGAGCTAGGTACACATTTGGGCAATCTGTCTTAGAAAGCTCATAATAAGTGTTCACTGTTACCTGCTGTTATTGTTGTTAGCAGCAGGAGTATCATCATTTCATTGTGCCAGGCACTATTCTAAACACTTCACGTATATTATTTCCATTATTCAGCATTATTATCTTTCTTGAGTAGACTGAGACACAGTAAAGCCAAGTAATTCATCCGCAATCCCATGGCTTGTTGGTGGCAGCCACAGGATTGCAGTCTAGGCAGACCCTTTTACGACATGTATTCATTCTTTGTTTCAGAGGTTTATTTTAATGATAGGTTTTATTTGCTTCTCTGATCCTCCGCCCAAATCCTACCCTCTTGAGTGTTCTCTAAAGCCTAATTAGTTATTTAAGACACTGTCATATCTTTTGCTGCTCTAATAATAATCTCTGTATGAAAATAAACTATGTTGTATAATATCATCAACTATATGGAAAATTTTCAGAGTAAAGTCATTTTAGCACAAAAGAAAATGTTTTTCACCATTAAGTGGTGTGGGCATTAAGTACCATGATGTCACGAAAAGACCTTGCACTTCTTTTAACGAGCTGGCTAACTTTTGACAGCAAGTTAATGTTTGTAAGCTTTGGTTTCCTCAGTAAGAGAGAGAGAGAGAGAGAGAGATTGTTGATCAGCATTTCCTAAGGTTTGTTCCACTGAATGCCAGCCCTTTAATAAACAAGGACTTTATACTCAAGGAAGACTGGGAAAACACTTCATAATCTCTCCGAGAATCTTCACATACATCAGCATACTCAAGATTTTGAGAAGACTAAAGATACCTATTTAACAAAAAGATGCCCAAATTAATTTACCCACAAAACCCATTTGTTACTTAAAATCTGTTAAAAGGCTTCAAGAACTTAAAATCCGTAGCACGTGTTTTGGGAACTGCTGTGCTCAACAATTATTTTAAATGGTGAAGGTATCCTGATTTTAGTTAGTTAAGGTTTAAAATTAAATGACTCAAATATGCTGTACCTTACAGAGAATCTATGGGGGAAAAAATTAAGGTGTGGTTACTTATTACTGTTACCCTCATTACATCAAGCCAGGAAGAAGTTAACAATGTTCATTCTTGAGTATTTGGAAGTTCATTGTGTTTGAAGAGTATAAAAGATCAGCAATGACTGGCTGTAAGTTGGGCACTGCGGAAGATTGCTTGGGACCTTAAACTAGCACTAAAGAGTAGCATTTTCTTACCATTGATACACATGTTGTTGAAAAGCCAGAAAAAGAATTGTATATGTAGAGTTAAATGTAAATGGTAGCTGTTTGTTAAAATACGGATTCTTCATAACTAATGGTATAGATGAAAGAAAAAATATTTTTCTCTTTTCATTTTAGTAATGCAATATGGGAAAGGCAAATCATGTTATTACAGGTTCCTGACTAAAGGGCAACAGTGGATTTGGCTTCAGACTCATTATTATATCACTTATCATCAGTGGAATTCAAGGCCAGAGTTTATTGTTTGTACTCACACTGTAGTAAGGTAATAATTCTTTTAAAGAATTTCTTAGTTATGGTAACATCCTATGATAATTTTGGCAATGTAATTTTTATGCATGACTTGTTAATGAACTACAAAGTGATCTTTTACTGATTTTTAATATATCCTTTCAATGTATTATATGTACTTACAGACATTATATAGAAATACAGTATTGATATGATACAGATATATAATGCTTGACATAAATGTTGTGCTTTACAGCAGAAGTTGTAACTGTCATTTATGTACCAAAGTCAATCATGTAAAAGGAAAACTGTAGGTAGATAAGCATATTCTTCCTTTATTTAGTTCCTCTTAATTTAAGTACTCTGTAGTTATGGATCATTTACAGTAGTATATAAAACTTTAAGATACCTAGAAAAATGCAAATCGAGTTAAGACAGTATACTATAAATACGTTTTAGGTTTATATAGCACATCAAAAATAGTCTAGAATTAGTGATTAACAAGTGAGACACAAAGCAAACACTGAATGATTGCAGCTCTGCAGTGTTTTAAATGAATGACCAAACACTAAAATTTGATTTTTTTTTTGTTCTTTTTCCCCATTTGTAGTTATGCAGAAGTTAGGGCTGAAAGACGACGAGAACTTGGCATTGAAGAGTCTCTTCCTGAGACAGCTGCTGACAAGGTATGTTTCTTACAGTTTTCTTAAAATTATTTAATTTCTTCCCAGTGAAAGACAAGACTCCGTAATTAATAGGAAAATTGTTTTTCAAATATTTCATTTCCTCACTTATGTCAGGGATGTGATTATATTTTACTATTTATCTTTATTTTTAATTTCATATTTGAAAAATCTCATATGCTTCTAAAAAAATTTGAAGGTCCTGCCATTTAGCAATAAGTGGATGAGAGACATATCTGATCCCAGATTAAAACTACCATTTATTAATTGCCAGCAATGTACTAGTCACTGGCTGGGTTCTTTAGATGAATTATGAAATGTGATTTACTCTTTAGATACTCTTATCTGGTAAGTAATATCCCCACTTTTGAAAATACTGAAACTGGGCCAGGTATGGTGGTTTACACCGCTAATCCTAGCACTTTGGGAGGCCAAGGCAGGAGGATTGCTTGAGGCCAGGAGTTCAAGACCAGCCTGAGCAGGATCTCACTCTCTCACCTAGACTAGAGTGCAGTGGCCCTATCATAGCTCACTGTAGCCTCTAACTCCTGGACTCAAGCGATCCTCCTGCCTCAGCCTCCCAAGTAGCTAGGACTATTAGCTAACAGGCATGTGCCGCCACGCTTGGCTAAATGTTTTTTTATTTTTAGTAGAAAACAGGTATTGCTGTGTTGCCCAGGCTGTTCTCAAACTCTTGGCCTCAAGCGATCCTCCTGTCTTGGCCTCCCAAAGTGCTAGAATTACAGGTGTGAGCTACTGCACCTGGCCAAAGTCTTTAATTTTGATGAAGTCCAGTTTATTGGCAAATCCAGTGTCATGAAACTTTTTCCCTATATATTTTCTTCTCTTTTTTAAAATTTTATTGTATTTTAGAGGCTGGCATCTTACTGTGTTGCCCAGCCTGCATTCGAACTACTGGGTTCAAGCCTTCTGTGTAGCTGGGACTATGGGTTGTGCACCACTGAGCCTGACTTTCTCTCTTAGATTGTCTTCTAAGAGCTCTGTAGTTTTAGCTGTTAATGTTTAGGTCTTTGATTCTTTTTTTTATTTTTTTTTGGAGACAAGAGTCTTACTCTCTTGTCCTGGATAGAGTGCAGTGGCATCATCAGAGCTCACTGCAACTTCAAACTCCTGGGCTCAAGTGATCCTCCTGCCTCAGCCTCCCAAGTACCAAGGACTACCGGCGTGCACCATCACACCCGGCTAATTTTTTTATTTTTTGTAGAGATGGCATCTCGCTCTTGCTCAGGCTGGTCTCGAAGTCCTGAGCTCAAGCAGTCCTCCCACCTTGGCCTTGCAGTGTGGTAGGATTCCAGGTGTGAGCTACCACACCTGGCCATGTCTTTGATTCATTTTGAGTTAATTTTTGTATATGGTGTAGGGTAGATTTCAACTTCATTCTTTTTCTGTTTCCTTAAATAGAGAATGAAGCCAAAACATTCTGGCTATAAAAAATAAATTTTCATTTTTTTTTTTTTAACCTAATATATACATAGGTACTTTTGCCTCATTATGGATAAAAAGTGAGTTTTGTTTTGGTTAGCGACCAGTATTGCTAATTTGAGATTTCTGAACTAATCACAAGAAAACATTCATTTTACTGTGTCTCTGTAGAGCCAAGATTCGGGGTCTGAGAATCGTATAAACACGGTCAGTCTCAAGGAAGCATTGGAAAGGTTTGATCACAGCCCAACCCCTTCTGCCTCCTCGCGGAGTTCAAGAAAGTCATCTCACACGGCCGTCTCAGACCCTTCCTGTGAGTGCCCTAGCTTGGAAAGCAGACTTCCTTTAAAGACGATGCTTCTGAATTGTTACTAGTATCAGCATTTTTCATCAAATGCTTCTTTAAAATTAGAAGTTTTTACATTTCTGAAATACATTAACCTTTCCAGTAAGAGGCATGTTGCTCACCTTTAAGAAAGAGCTAAGTTTATCAAGAAGCCTGTAAAATCTGTAGGTAGTAATGTTGGTATTGTTTTTAATCATCCCTCCAAAAGAAAGCAAACTGTGTATTCTTTTTTTATTGTAGAGCCAGTAAGTGTTCTTAAGTTTGCTTTTTGAGAGTTTTTTTAGTGTCTTGCCTTTATGAAGACTTATATAATTGTCATTAAATTATTAACAGTTTTTACATTTTAAGTTTTCCTATGTCAGATATTTTCTTTGTCCTTAAAAAATGGTAGAAGTAATTATAATGAATGATCTTATTATCATGGACTTCACTTTCATTGAATGATTTAGAAAAATAACTCAAAACCATTTTTATTCACTGAAATGCATTTTGAGATTCATCTTTCAAAACTATATTTTATAAAGTACTAATGCTGTTCTGTTTTTGGTGACTAACTTCAGCAACACCAACAAAGATCCCAGCAGATACGAACACTCCTCCCAGACAGCATTTGCCAGGTCATCAAAAGATGGCACAAAGGAGATCATCCTTTAGTAGTCAGGTAAGCTTGTGTGTGAATATTCTTCTAAATAAAGATTTATTAAAAGGGAAAAAAATTATCTAAATCTTCAGAAATGTATTGATTTGTTATCCCTCTCTCTAGAGATCAAAATAGTTACTCTTATATGACATTTAGTTATTGTTATATGACATTTATTCAAGATCTTTCTCTTTTTTTTGTGAAGTGGTTATTATATAATACATGTCAGTCCTTTTAATGATTTTTCAGGTAAAATGATAGTTTTTGTTTTTTTTTTTTTAATTCTGAAAAGCTGATTGAGAGCTGTTTTGTATCTGCGTTCAAATACCAATTTACTTCACTTAAGTTCAGCCAACTGTTATCGAGAGCTTGTGCCTAGGTACTGTAGCAAGTTCCTTGAAAGATTATAGATAAATAAGGAACTGGCCTTTCCAGTGTAGAGGGGGAGATGTACCTGTAATCAACAAGTAAAGGTATGAGTTCAGTGATAAACATGTCGTGTTGATATTTCTGGTGGAGGTACTTACGTATGGGAATGAGCATCACTTCAGCATTGTTTTTTGTTTCGCTCTAGTCCATAAATTCCCAGTCTGTTGGTTCATCATTAACACAGCCAGTGATGTCTCAAGCTTCAAATTTACCAATTCCACAAGGCATGTCCCAGGTATTTTTTTGTTTGTTTGTTCGTTTGAGTTGAATATTTAAAAATGACAAATTGCTTTGAAGCTAATATAATTTAAAAAATAAATAATTATACATGCAGTCAATCTTAACTGGGGGCATTTAGAATATCTGGGGACATTTTTGGTTGTCATAATGATCATGGCTTACCACTGGCCCTTAGTGGACAGGGGCCAGGGATGCTAAATATCTTTCAGAATGTAT
Source organism: Avahi laniger (assembly GCA_963575035.1). Taxonomy (NCBI): domain Eukaryota; kingdom Metazoa; phylum Chordata; class Mammalia; order Primates; family Indriidae; genus Avahi; species Avahi laniger. The sequence goes on from CAUYSK010007814.1 coordinate 9,265, forward strand.
GACAGTCTCACACAACAAAGAATTATCCTGCTTAATATTCAGTAACACCCCTCACTGTGTTGCCCGGGCTAGTGTGCTGTGGCATCATCCTAGCTCACAGCAACCTCAAACTCCTGGGCTTAAGCGATCCTCCTGCCTCAGCCTCCCGAGTAGCTGGGACTGCAGGCATGCACCACCATGCCCGGCTAATTTTTTTCTATATATTTTTAGTTGTCCAATTAATTTCTTTCTATTTTTAGTAGACATGGGGTCTCGCTCTTGCTCAGGCTGGTTTCGAACTCCTGAGCTCAAACAATCGACCCGCCTCGGCCTCCCAGAGAGCTAGGATTACAGGCGTGAGCCACCACGCCCAGCCTGTTTTTATTTATTTATGCATTCTTTCATTCATCCTACGTTTTATACTTGTCACGTTGAAAATATGAGTGAAATATTATCGTTGGTTATCTGTCAGATTTTTGCAACTTTGGGTAATTGTACCGATATGCACATACGGGACATTCTAGGGATGAGAGAATTTGATGAATTAACTCCACGTGCATGCTACTTTTTCATTTACTATAGGATGGGAAAAAAGCTAAGAAGTTAAATAATTTGTTCTAGTAAGTGGTAGCCACGATATGAGCTTAGAGCTTTTAATGCCAGGGTGTAATCAGTCAAGATTCAAAAGCATAGCAGGAATTTGAACAGGAATAACATAAAAAAATATTAACTGGTAACAGGAATTATCTCCTAAAAGAAGTAAAGAGAATCTAAAGAATAAAGGAATAGCAGATGTAGACAGCATCCAGTAATGTTAAGTCAGAGGGATAGTTCTCAAGGAAGGAACATGGAAGACTTCCGCACAACTTCCGAACCTCGTCCCCCACTCCAGGCTGAGATTCAGATCTCATTAGAGCAGGTGCGGCTGTAGCCAGTGGAAGAGAAGTGCACTGAGCTGCCACAGACTAACTAGGGCTAGAGATCAGGAAGCCATCTGCTGGTGTACTGGCAAAACTTGCTGGGAAGCTGCCCTTAGGATGTCACTGAGAATTGCTGGGAAGCTGCACCCTGGCACCTCTGACATAAGAGCAGGAGGGAAAAGCACCAGACCAGGAGACGAACACCTTCCTTTGCAGTATCGTTGCAGCACCATCTACTGACATGGCTAACTTTATTCCTGCTGGCAAAGCAGAAACGTTTTTAAGGTCCAGCTCCAGTATCACAAAGCAGAGCAAAGATGGGTCGATAGGAGCTGAGGGACATGTGTAACTGGCGTAACATTTTTAACTCATGACATACTGCTTGCTTTTCATGTTGCAAAATTATGAGAAGTAAGTAATTCTAAAATATGTTATACTTTTCTATATGTGATACTTTAGTTTCAGTTTTCAGCTCAATTAGGAGCCATGCAGCATCTGAAAGACCAGTTGGAGCAGCGGACACGGATGATAGAGGCAAATATTCATCGGCAACAGGAAGAACTAAGAAAAATTCAAGAACAACTTCAAATGGTCCATGGTCAAGGGCTGCAGGTAAGTTATTGTTATATTTGAATACAAACAAAGCATTCGTTCGCATTTTGGATTTCTGGGAAAACTGACTTTTCTTAACTAAAAGTGAGATGTAGGAGATGTATTTCATCAACTCAGTTCAGTAAATACCCATTGGTTACCTACTCAGTATGATTCTACTTAAGTCTCTAGAGATAATTCCTTCCTAAGAGTATTTTCATCAACATGCTCGTTTCTCCAGATTAATGGAATCATCTTCTACCACTCCAAATTTTAGTAAGTTTAAATCCATAATATAAAAATTATAGTTTACATAAACGTTTAGGTACAGAATTTATAAAGCAATCATCAGTAAAAGTTTAATAAGATACCAGAAGGTATGATTCAAATTAGTCTTATTTGACCAACACTCTAGGAGACTAGGACTTTGGTAAAAGGAAACCGAGTGAAAACTACCTCTATCTAATGTTATAAATTATAAACGTAGGTGATCCAGAGCTGCCAGTCCACAGACTTCTGAGTAGTACTGAGTTACAGTTTTTCTAACAATTGGAAATATAAGGTTAGTTTGACTGGAAGATTGCATTTTTTTTTTCCTTTTTAAAAATGTTAATGGAAGTAGGAGGTACAAGTTGGATTGTATTACATGTATATTTTGTATAGTGGCGAGGTCTGAGCTTACGTACCTGTCACCTTCACAGTGTACGTGGAAGATTGAATTTATTCCTGATTGTTCATTCAGAATGACTTGATCTTGTTACTTGCTTTGAAAACTTTACAGCTTGATTTTTTTTCTTTCTTTTTAATGCTCCTCTTCTTCGTTTTTAATCTACAATGCTCATTTTAGTGTAATCTTTGCTTTTAAAGATGTTTTTGCAACAGTCAAACCCTGGATTGAATTTTGGTTCTGTTCAACTTTCTTCTGGAAATTCCTCAAATATCCAGCAACTTGCACCTATAAATGTGCAAGGCCAAGTTGTTCCTACTAACCAAGTTCAAAGTGGAATGAATACTGGACATATTGGCACAACTCAGCACATGATACAACAACAGACTTTACAAAGTCCGTCAACTCAGGTAACATGATCGAGTACAGTGGGCTATGGCGTGTTCAGTGATTGGAATGTACATTACCGCTAAAACAAAAATAAAGCTCTATTTTATAAAATACCCTATTTTTAAATTTAGTAGTGATTAATGAGTATATTGAGGGATCATTAAAATATTTTTTGCAAAATTATGTTAGTGTTAAACATTTTCAGTATTTTTACACTTAAAAAATTTCACAATTCGTTTAAGGATCTAGTCTAACAGAGTCATACCAGGTTCTTGTAACTTACAGTCTACTTCCGTGTGTTAAAAAAGTTTGAGGCTGACCAGGAAGACTGTTGGTAGGGAGCAGTGATGGTTTAATCAGTATTCCAGGAAATTTTGGAAATTACTGTACCTCTATGACTATAAATCCCTTTACATGAAAAATACAGAAATGTCTACCAGTAAGTCACTCACTTTGGGCATTTAGGAGAATTTTTTTGTATATATTTTATATCATCCCTGTTAATAGCATGCTCCTTTTCTAAAGTCATAGCTTGTCTCCCAGCAAGGTATTGAGGACTGATTCTCGATTACTACGAGTCATTCCTTCGCAGTCAGATTTCTTGCAGAGTAATATGTCCTGTATTGTGAGTATGATGAACAGAAGCATACTTCCCAAATAACTTTTTTCAGTGAATCTATCTGTAAAATCTTCTTTTTCAGCAGAGTCAACAAAGTGTCCTGAGTGGGCACAGTCAGCAGACATCTCTTCCCAGTCAGACGCAGAGCACCCTCGCGGCCCCGCTGTACAACACCATGGTGATCTCTCAGCCTGCCGCCGGGAGCATGGTGCAGATTCCGTCCAGCGTGCCCCCAAACAGCACCCAGAGTGCCGCGGTAACCACCTTCACTCAGGACAGACAGATAAGGTAGTTGTCATAATTTCGTTTGTCATTTTCAAAGTAAATCGATCAATTTAAAAACAATAATTTGATTTTTAAAAGCATGATTTTAGTTTGTTGCTCACTGCAGCCAGTGTTCTTAGATTTGAAATAAAAACATAGAATTTATTTTTGCTTAAGGACTTTATAATAAAAGGGTGACAACAGATTTTGTTTCTTGCTCAAAAATATGCTACCACAATGTTATAGAATCCAAATTCTACAGATCGCTGTTACACGCGGTTTGTGATAGGCTTTGTGCCACTGTGAAGGTTTTGTCTTTTCGACACAGATGCTAGAGAGTTTTCATGTACTAACAATGGTTAAGGTAGCTTACCTTTTTTAAGTTTGTTAAATGTTCAAAATATATTATCTCATTTAATTCTCACTTTAAAAGAAATATGTTAGGGTCTTTTGTTTTCCAGATAAAGAAAAAGTGGGTTTTTAATAATTTGGTCGAGGGCCTACATGGCTAAAGGAGTGAGGAGCGGATTCTGAAGTCAAACTTTGGTGTCTGATTTCAGAGCTCAAGTGCTTAAACATACATCGCACCAAGCTTTTGTGCACCATTCTAGAAAAACAGCCATCTGTGCTTATTTTAGCAGGAAGTCCAAATAGCTGACATAGAAACAAGTTTTTTGAAGAAATGCCATTCATCTGTTGGGAAGCTGTCTTTCAACAACTGTAGGATCTCTGTAGTCTTAGATCTCCTATTTTAAATGCATTTTATTTTTAATCTATTTTATTACAGGTAGGCTGCTGCTTTTATAAGACATCTTTGCTGTTTGCATGAGACAGTATAATATATTTTATTAAAAATCTTTTTAATAATTTCCAGAAAGCAAAGAAGCTGCAATATCACATAGGCAATGAGAGCAGGGAGAACTCGTTGCTTCTCTTTGGAGCTAAGTTCCTGCAACTTAAAAAGTCCAACTTGTAGCTCTAATATTCAGCCAGAAAGTCTCATGAATGTGCTCCATAGAATTGCAGGGGACAGGCCGGGTGCGGTGGCTCATGCCTGTAATCCTAGCTCTCTGGGAGGCTGAGGCAGGTGGATTGTTTGAGCTCAGGAGTTCGAAACCAGCTTGAGCAAGAGCGAGACCCTGTCTCTACTAAAAATAGAAATTAATCGGACAACTAAAAATATATAGAAAAAATTAGCCAGGCATGGTGGCGCATGCCTGTAGTCCCAGCTACTTGGGAGGCTGAGGCAGAAGGATTGCTTGAGCCCAGGAGTGTGAGGTTGCTGTGAGCTAGGCTGATGCCACAGCACTCACTCTAACCTGGGCAAAAGAGTGAGACTCTGTCTCAAACAAAAAAAAAAAAAAAAAAAAGAATTGCAGGGGACTGGTTTTAAAGCCTGAGAAAGACACATTAAACTGGAATGCTGCTGTGTATTTTGTAAAGTGAGCAGCTATTTGTAAACGTCTCCTTGTTTGAGGGTAGAACAAAAAACATATTT
>CAUYSK010007815.1:0-11754 GCA_963575035.1 Avahi laniger
GTAGTCCCAGCTACTTGGGAGGCTGAGACAGTAGGATTGCTTGAGTCCAGGAGTTTGAGGTTGCTGTGAGCTAGGCTGACGCCACGGCACTCGCTCCAGGCAAGAGAGTGAGATTCTGTCTCAAAAAAAAAAAAAAAAAAATAACTATAGCAAGTTGACATCATCTCTCCAAAGAACCACATACTCGAAACAAACTACATCTTTCAATATTAATCCTTCTACAAATATTTTTAATTATAACATTTACTGCTACAGAACTAATTCTGTTTTACATTTTCTTTGAAGCAACGCTAATCCTAACTCTATTTATTATTATCTGATGAGGTAACAGGATAATTAAATGCAGGGCTATATTTCCTGTTCTTATAGCAAACACTTGTAACAAAAGTACATCTCCAACATTGAGTGGGAAATTCTTATACTAAAAAAAATTCTCGTTTTATGTGAAATTCAAATTTTACTCGGCGTCTTATATTTTAATTTGCTAAATCTAGCAACCTTGCATGAATTAACTGAATTCGGTGGCTATTTTAGTGATCACTAACTAGCATATGATAGACTGACTTAACTTTAATTTTTCTGTGCTAGTTTCTGTAATGGAATGTGAAATTATATAATCTGAAACTGAGGAAAGGATTAACTATGCAAAAGAAATTAAAGGTAAAACATTATAACACATTCATTTTTTTTTTCCTGAGGGAAGATCTATCTTGGAAAATTGAGTGGACATAATTTAAAACTTGTTATTTTATTCACACATAAGAAGTCATCAGATACAGAAATATTTTTATTTACTTTTTATTATGACCCAGAATAAAATTGATCTCACCTGTATTGTTATTCAAACTGAAGTTAGGTTATTTATTCTTATTATAGTGTTTATTGAGGTGACTACAAAATCCACATAAACAAAAGACAATTGTATGTGACTGGAGGCCAGAACTTATTTTTTTATTATTTATTAATTAATTTATTTATTTCATGTGGAAGTAACATTCATAGGCCAGAACTTATTTTAAAAACTGTATCGTTTTTCCCCTTTTCTCTCTCCTGTTAAAAAGATTCAGCTCCTACATCTTCAAAACTTTAGGAGATCCACAACTACTAGACTGGGATAGCATTTGCTGTCAAATGTTGGTCAATTTGACATATAACCAAAATATAAGTTTCACAAATGACTGCAAGTAAACAAATCCAGAAAAGGAAAGTCTCATACAGACATTCTCGTCTCACTTGCTGTGGTCTAAGTCAGAGCTGGCCATGATCTTTGTGAAAGATGTGTTGTATGTTCCAAGAACTGTATATTGGAATCATCTGTGTCCTTGTGATAGTTCCTAGCTCTTGATTGCAAGAAACGTAACCAAAGTCTTCACTGCTCCATTTCACCATACTTTCATTTATTTGTACGTGGAGAAAGTCCTTGGAGAGAACTTCCAGATTGCAATAAGGAAATTGAATTTTCTGGATATAGATAAAATGGAACTGTTGAATCAGTCACATGGACTGTAGTGGTTGTAATAGTCCTTGTATATGACTAGCTGGATTGCAGTGAGATATGTATGGCTTTTGGAGGTGACCTGTTCAGTTAAAGGAGATAAGATTAGTTGCTAGAAGATGTAATGGTCTTAAAAAGAGCATTGTAGGGGGGAAAAGGCACACTCCAAATCATGGTTTGGGTGTGGCAAAGTCATAACATGTAACCAAAATGTTCGTACCCCCATAATTTCCTGAAATAAATAAATAAATAATAAAATTATAAAAAGGACACAGAGTACACTAAAAAAACAGAGTTTAACTCAGTACAGGAATAAACTATTATAGAAAAAAGTGCTTAGCAGAGAGCAAAAATTTAATGTATTATTCAAAAGAACAGGTTCTTATGCCTTCATGTTTCTCCCTTAAAACTGGTTTGTAAGAATATTGACTTGACCTGCTAATATTTTCAATCTTGTAATTGAATATTATTCAAAATTACAGGTTTACTCTGTAGTCTGAAAACTACATTACAATGTATTCCAATTATATTTTATTTTTATGTGCCTTTTATGAAAAAGTTAAAAATCACAAAGAGATACCATCTTACCCCTGTCAGAATGGCCATTATTAAAAGGTCAAAAAAACAATAGATGCTGGCATAAATGCAGAGAAAAGGGAAGCCTTATACACTATTGGTGGGACTGCAAATTAGTACAGCCTCTATGGAAAACCGTATGGTGATTCATCAAAGAACTAAAAATACCATTTTATTCAGCAATCCCACTACTGTGTATCTACCCAAAGGAAAAAAAGTCACTATATCAAAAAGACACCTGCATTCAAATGTTTATCTCAACACAGTTCACAATTGCAAAGATGTGGAATCAGCCTAAGTTTCCGTCAGTTGCAGAGTGGATAAAAAATGTGGTGTGAGATACAAACACACACACACACACACACACATATAGCATGGAGTATTGCTTATCCACAAAAGAGAATGAAATAACGTCAGTTGCAGCAACTTGGATGGAACTGGAGAACATTATTCCAAGTGAAGTATCTCAGGAATGGAAAAACAAATACCACATTTTCTCACTAATAAGTGGGGGCTAAATGATGGGCACACACAATTATATAGTGGTGAAAACAACATGGGAATCTAAGAAGAGGGAAGTCTGGAAGGGGAGTCAGGAAAAAAAACTTACCTATAAGATACAATGTACACTACGCTGGTGACAGGCACACTAAAAGCCCCGATTTCCATATTATAGTATTTATCCATATAACAAAAACAGTTGTACCTCCTTAATATTTTAAAATAAAAAAAGTGATCTCCACATGGCAGGATCCAAGATCCAATGAGATTGAGCCCTGGCATCACCCCATGGCAGAATCCAATCAGATCATGCCTCCCTACATCACCTCATTGCAAGATCCTATCAGATCAGACCTCATTACCCTGTGTTTATAAAGCCAGCTCAACCCTCTTGTTCAGGGACATACTGCTTTAGGACCTATCTCCAGGGGGCCCCTTACTTGTGCCAAGTAACACCTCCCCCCTTGCTATAACCTACTTGGCTTGTCTACTGGCCTGATATCTGCCAAGCAAAAAATCCCTCCATTTGGGAGGTGACATTTTCTGATCCCCAAGTTTCTGCCTTGAGAGACGCTACTTTCATTCTGCCAAAGTTCCATTAAAATAGTCACAAATGGTGACTCTGGCTCATTCACAATGTTAAATTATAACCAACAAGCTACACTAAAAATGCAGGGAAATGGCCATTTTTGAATGTGTGCCATTCAAATCTTCATAATAAAAAATGTTCTGTCCCAAATGAAAAAGAAAATTCTCTACTGAAGAAAAGATCACATATTTAATTTACATATTTGTTGTTACTGATTTAAACCAGGTTTCTCAATAAATGTACCTAAGGATATTAGTTTCATTGCTTGTGACATTCCAAATTTCTTTTCTAACACTTATAAAGATCATTTTCTACCAATACAATCACAGTGCTTCCCAAACTAGATCACCAACAATGTGAGATATTGCTTGATAGATAATTGGCCCTATAATCAAATAAGATTGGGAATTCTGTGTTACCAATTTAAACAAGTTATTTTTTTTCTGCAGGATTTCTCAAAGCTTCTAATATGCCAATGTATATTGTATGTAAAAGGAGGGTATAATGTTGTACATTTCCAAAAATTATTTACCAAAGGATCATCATATGTTTTAAATAAAAAACATCTCACAGAACCTCTTTGAAAATTGTTATACCTCCACTAATACATTTTAATAAGGCACAGATGATTTTCATAATTCCTGGCCTAACAAGAGTGCCTAAATCTATTAAAACTTTTAAAAGCCTTGATGGAGTTGCCATATAAGCAAAACATTCATCAAAAAAGTTCAGTAAAGTGGTTAAGATTTTAAACATCATGAAACCACTACTGAACTTTAAAATAGGTAACACCATATACCTTATCTAATACCATAAATAATGTCTTTGGTGTATAATTATAAATATACTTTTGGTTTAGATATATATTTACCCTTTTCATTTGTGTAGTTCATACATGTAGTCTCCTTATAAATTTTTCCCTGTTAGTCCAATTTATCTTTTTATACTTATTGCAAACCAAGACTATATCAGAAAATATAATCTACTTTTCTCTACCCAAAAGTAATTGCAAAGATTCTGTTTGTTTCATTGAGTTGCAAATATTCTAGACAATAGTATTAAAAGAAAGGAATAATAGGAAGGATTTGTTTTCTTTTGTTTTGTTTTCAGGGAGCTCTGAGAAAGAACGTGAAAAACATGGCAAGTCTGTGGCATGTTGAGGAATTCCCACTCAACAAAGCCCAGGGTCAACATAGCTGACAAAAATAAGAGAAGACTTAATATATGAAGAGAGACTATGGTGGCCCAGGAAATAAACTCAAAGTGTACTTAAGAAACAAAATATTTCATTTACTTTATTTTAATAGCAAATGTGGAGTAAAATGCTCTATTATAAAGCACAATGGCTATAGATGCTAACAGAAAAAGTATGATACTTTGAAGTTTTTCTTTAGAGTAGGGTTGATTATATTCCAACATTTCAAAAACATATTTTAGTTCTTCAATTGAAATTCTTTGTTGACTTTTTTATGTGCATTGAAGCATAAAGAATAAATTGGAAGCCTCTGTGCCTTATGTTGTAATAACTTAGCAGATTTTTTAGTGTTTCTCAAGATCTAGAAATCACACTGCATACTCACCTACAGACAGAGAGGAAACTTGACATTGGGAGCATAGTCTAAGAAGCTATCACCATCTTCCTGGATTTATTAGAGGTATTATTAAATCTGTAATATAAATAATAGTTACTTTGAATAACAAAACCATACCAGTATAAAATTCGATGTCAATTTCTATCCTGGGACAAAAGTAAGTCATAAATAAATGTTTGTCAAATGAATGCCCTACTGAATGAATGTATGTAGTTATGAGAAATATTACCATGAAATATCATTTCTGCACTACTACAAACAAGCCATTATTATCATTTGGATAATGATATTTGGACAAATAATAGTATTGAGGATAATTCAGTTCCCTTACAAAGTGGATATAAATTTATCTCTTGCCATTTTTTATCATCAGTATGCTCAGGATTCAGAATATTGGGTGCAAATTCTGTCCCTATCGCTGTGTAGTTTCAAACTATCTTACCTTGGTTTCCTCATGTATAAAATATATATCGTAATAGCACCAACTTTATAGGAATTTTGTGCAAATTATATAACATAACATATGTAAAGCATTTAACACGGAGCCTCACGCATTGGAATAACTCAATGTATTAATATTGTTGTTATCATCAGCCATTTATCTATTTTATACTGAGGGTAGGCAAATATGTTAGGTGCAGTGGTACTCACTGAGTCATCAATGCTTATTGAGTATCTATTACCTACTAATCACAGGGGATAAAAACTGGATTAAATACAGTCTCTATCCTTCAGTAATTTACAATCTAATGCAAAATTAAAATACTCTACTTTTGAGAAAGATATCCTTGAACAATAGGAAAAAATAAAAACCAGTAAATGAGAAATAATGGATGAATAGTAAAAGAGTAAATCATATAGGATTATAAAATAAGCACTCTTTGGGATATTCATGTAAGAGTGTTAAGGAAGAATGGGGATAAGAGGATACTCACAGTGCATGGAGTGTCAAAATAGGAATGGATCTGAAAGATCATCTAGTAGAAGCCCTTCATTTTTACACAAGAGGAAGTAAAATCTAATAAAGGAGTAGTGACTTTCTCAGGGGCACACAGTAAATAAGTTGTAAAGCTAGGATTTATGTATAGATCTTTTGGTTTCTAGGCTAAAGCTTTACTGACTGCATTTTATCCTTATTCTGAGACTAGTGCTATTGCCACCATTTTTTCCAGCATGACTTATTGGAAAGAGAATTAACTTAGATATCTAAGACTGTGATCAATACCAAGTACTTTCATTAAGTTACTTCCCTTTACTTCAGGTATCTCAGTTGTAAAATGAAAGGTAAGATTTTAGAGTCATTTTTAATCCTTGACATTTGATAATATGGTGATTCCTTGACAGGTCTTTTTTCACTACGGTAAATCGAAACCTCTCCTTTACATTGGCCATTTTATAGTGACATTTGCTGAAAATTTGAAAGCACTGATTTTGATGTATTGGCGTATTGTACTATGCTTCTTCAAAGATTAGGAAACACTTTTTCCTTCTGTAATTAAACCATAAATGAATAAGCAATATATTAGCATGAGGAATTATATCTAATATTTTGCAGTAAGGAAAATATTGTACTGACTATAAGCTATTTGCATTCAAGATATCAACAAGTAACTTCATAGCTAATAGTCCCTCCACAGAGCCATTAATATCTATACCAGTTGTAGATGACTGAGTAATCCCACAGGAGAAAATAATTAACATCCCCACTGCATTTTCATGAACTATCCAATTCATTTTTGATGAATAAAGAGAATCCCACTTTGTGATTGTGAAAAACGAAGGAGAAGTAAATATGGTTATACAATTAATATGTTAGTTAATGCTTGCATAATAAAAATGAAGATAGCAAAATTGCCAAGTATGTAAATGCTAACAGGAGATGATAAAACTTGCCTACACAAGATACTACAGGTAAAACACAACATTATTTCTTGAAACTTAATTTTAGCCACCTGCTATTAGAATAATATTGTACTTACTCTTAGTGCTCAATAAGAATGTTGTATTTGCATAATCCTATATTACTTATTTTATGGTATATAATAGAGAAACCGTTTATCAGTAACTTTTTTTTATCTTTAATCTTAGTTTAAGGGTTTCTGATATATTGATGGAGCAAGGCTTATCTTGTACTAACCATGTGACCTAGGGAAAATCTTTTCAAAATTTAGTCCCCTTATTTATTAAATGAAGCACCTTATGTTTAAATCAGAATATGATTATGAAGATCAAATAAGATAAATTATGTAAAGAATGTAACCTAGTGCCTAGCAGGTAGAAATACATAATAAATATTGTGCTCCCCACTTTCTCTATCTTGTGGACATCACCCTGATTTGTACGTATTCAACAGTGTCAAAGCTTTTGAAAAAAGATAAAAGAGAATGAGTTGGCAGGACAGTAGGGAGCTTGCTAATCTAGGATGGCCTCTTTGGTCTGGCAACTGGATGGATGTTGGCTGGACCATGCATAATGACCCAGAATTGACTGGACAATGTGTTTCCAAACATTTAGCTTGCCTATCTCAGGATGATTCTCATGGTTGCTGGATGGGGCAACAAGAGAGCAAGTAGAAGTCACAAGGCCTTTGGAGGCCTAGACTCAAAATGAGAACTAAGTTACTTCTGTGACTTTTTTAAAAAATTTTTTGCCAAAGTAAGTCATAAGGCCTGCTCAGATTCAAGGAATAAGTTGATAGACTCCACTTCTTTTTTGGAAGAGCTGAAAAGTCACATTACACAGGGCACTGAAACAAAAAGAGGTAGAGAACTGCAATTATTTTTGCAATCAATCAACCACATAGGTTAAAGAAAATTTCCAGTGACAAGAGTACTATTGAAGATATAAATGATTTAAATATGTTTATAGATGACATTGTCATGAGGAAGATGGAGAGAATAGTAATAGAGTTTAATTTTATAAACCAAAGCAGTTTTCATTTATTTATATATTTATTCATTATTTATTCATTTATTTAGTCATCATATACTTATTGAGTGCCTTCTATAACTCAGGACTTGTATAATTCTGTCAGACCTATAGCTACAGATGAGATACACTATCATCAATTTCCTCATAGTCCAGTGAGAAAGATAAGATGGAAGGCACAAATGGCTTTGGAAACAAAGAGCAAATGAAAACTAATATATATTGAGCAAAAAAGGACAGAAAATTAATTATAATCATTGTGTAATATGTGTCACACTCTTACATTATGTCATTTTACTTAATCCTTACATTACTTCAATGAGATATTAATATGTCTCTATGTTACTATCCTCATATGAGGATAGTTATAGTTTAAACCTAAGTCTGTTGGGTTCTATATTCCACATATAATATTTTCAAATACATTAAAGGAGTGATACAGTCACTGGAGCAACCCATAATCTGAATATTGAAAGGAGAAAGAGAAGATAAAATAAGTTTCAGAAAATATTCAAGAGAGGATGCTATGATATTGTCTCAGTCTGTTTAGGTTGCTATAATAAAATACCATAGACTAAGAGCCTTATAAACAACAGAAATTTATTTCTAATAGGTCTGGAGGATGAGTAGATCAAGGCACCAGCAGATTCAGTGTCTGGTGAGGTCCCACTTCCTCATAGATGGCAGTCTTTTCATTGTGTCTTCATATGTTAGAAGGGATAAGCTAGCTCTCTGAGGTCTCTCTTATAAAGACACTAATCCTAATCATGAGGACTAATCACTTCCCAAAGGCCTCAATTCCTAATACCATCATTTTGGTCATTAAGATTTCAACATATGACTCTTGGAAGGACACAAACATTCAGACAATACCATTCTTCCCCTAATCCATCAAAATTTGTGTCCTTCTCACAAGCAAAATACATGAATTAAACTCCAATAGCCACAAAAATCTTAGCTTATTCCAGCTTCAATTCAACAATCTATGGGTCAGTCTCATCTAAATATCATCTAAAGCAGATATGGGTGAGACTCAAGATATGATTCATCCTGGAGAAGATTGCTCTCCAGATGTAAACCTGTGAAATCAAACATATGATGTGCTTCCAAAGTACAGTGGTAGGATAGACATAAGATAGACATTCCCAGTGCAAAAGGGAGAAATGGGGATGCATTAATGGGTAACAGGTCCCAAGTAAGTCCAGAGCCCACCAGGGGTTTTTTAATTTAACAAAATTAAATCTTAAGGCTTGAGAATAATATCTTTTGGTTCTATGCTTCTCCTTCCAGATCCACTGGGTGTGGTTCCACTGGGGTGGAGGTCCTGAATTCTAGACACACTGGGTTAGTGGCCCTGCTTCTGTGGCTTTGAGCAATCTCACCCTTGTGGTGGCTTTCTGCAGTGGCCCTACCTCCATGGCATCTTTGTGCCTAGGTCACAGGGTCACAGCCCCATGGTGCCCTAGACTTGAATCACGTGCCAATGGCTCTACTGGTCTAGCATCTTGGGGTGGTTTCATCCTCATGGCTTTGCTAGGCATTACCCTAATGGGGGGATCTGTACTGGCCCCATATTTACCGGAGCTTTTGTACTATGGTCTTGTGATGGAAGTGATAGCCCTTATCTGAATTGATCTGAATGGTCTTTGGGGTTATTCTTACATTCTCTTGGACAATAGGTTTTAATTTATGTTTAGACAGCTAGTTAATCTCCTTATAAGATGTTCATTTAGCCACATCTTTAAGATTCTCTCTCGAATATACTTTCTCATGCTTTACAGTATGGACAGGATGAGAATTTTCCAAATATTTAAGTTCTCATTCCTTTTTGATTAACAATTCCATTTTTAAATAATTTCTCTTTTCTTGAATTTTATTATTGGCAGCCAAGAGAAACCAAGCCAAACATTTAATACTTTGCATAGATATTCCCTCAGCCAAACATCCAATTTCATTGCTCACAAGTTCTACCTGCCAAAAAACACTAGAACACTGGAATTTCGGCCAAGATCTTTGCCACTTTTCTCCATTACCCATTGACATGTTCCTCATTTCCATCTTAGATCTCATCAGTATGGTCTTTAAACATTCATATTTCTGTCAACATTTTGTTCAAGATCACTTATTCTCTAAGAAGATTGAGACTTTCTCTATAGTTCTCATCCTCTCCTTCTGAGACTTCACCAGAATTGCCCTTTAAGATCTGTGCATGGCAATGTGGACTTTTCCTAGCAGTTACCTCAAAACTCTGCCAACTGCTACCCATTACCCAGTTCCAAAGCTGTGTTCACCTTTTTAGGTATTTGTTACAACAACACCTCCACTTCCTGTTACTAATCTTCTGTCTTAGTTTATTTGAGCTGCTATAACAAAATACCATAAACTGGGTGGCTTATAAACAACAGACATTTATTTTTCACAGATCTAAAAGATGGAAATTCCAAGGTCAAGGCACGAACAGATTCAGTGTCTGGTGACGGTCTGCTTTCTCATAGATGGCAATCTTTTCACTGTCTTCACGTGATGGCAGGATGAGCTAGCTATCTGGAGTGTCTTTTATAAGGGCACTAATCCAAATCATAAGGGCTTTGCCCTCATTATCTAATGACCTCCCAAGGGCCCTGCCTCTTAATATCATCACCTTTAGGGTTAGGATTCCAAATTATGAGTTTTGGAGAGACATGAACATTCAGACCACAGCAAACAAATTGAATAATATCATTAGAATAATCAAAGTCATCTGTTAAAATTAAATGGATAAGAACTGTGAATGGATTTTGAGGCATATGAGTAATATTTGGCAGAGCAAGAATAGGAAGAGGCAATTTACATAATAAGAAATGTATATAAATTATCTATGCTGCAAAGAATGTTGAGAATACATAACTTTACTCTCAAGAGGACCCACATAATGTGGCTTTGTAACTTTCTCCAGTGATGTTCAACATCCAAGGAGTCAAAACAAGGATTACCAATGGTGGTCAGTATTGGATTTTGGACCTTGTCTTGGTGTTTATGGCAGGAGCTATATATGGTTCTAGAAAAAGCATCATAATCTTGCTGGCAATATAAATTTATGTTGAGTAGACTACTAAATTGTATGTTACTGATTTCTATTGTTTACAGCCATTTATTATAAGAAGGGTATGCACTGCTGCTTTGACCCTCACTGAGAGATGATTATCTGCCCTTCCCTCACTGATGATTGACTTTTGCAAATGACTGACTTAGAGCAACAAAAGAGTAATAAAATTTTCTGCACGTAAGCTTTTTAAAAACCATCGCAGAGTTTCACCACTTCTTTTTTCTCAGCCATGAAAACTTCTTGTCACACACATATAAGGGTTTCTCCTTCAGCCTGCACCCTAGAGTGAAGACAATGTATTGAGAAGCATTTCAGTCAGCTCCAAACCAACAGATAATGTGAGCAAGAAATAAACATTTTTTGTGTGTGAACCACTTAGATATGGATACTATCTGTTAGTGCATAATATTCCAGTGCAAGCAGAAAGGAAAATAAGACTGTTAGTAAATCAAGAGAAAGTAAAATGAGATACACAGTAGTCCCTGTAAATGTGAATTGGTGAGAGAGGCTGAAGGTAAAGAGATTATAGTCAGTCGATGAGGGACTAAGATGGAAAACTTCTGAAAAATATAGTTGTGACCATGCCAGTGGATAAAAAACATTGTGGGGATCAAGTGAAATAGAATTGAAATACCAAAATGTGAGTGTGGTATCTTTAAAGAATCTCATCAATATAGAAGTCAAAGAAATCTTGTGTGATAGCAGTGGATTGAGAAAAGAGGAAGTCTTTGATCCAGGCGGTAAAAACTTTGAGGAAGATGTCATGAAATTCAGTAAAAAGGAAAGATGAAGCTGAAAAGGATAAAAAGTGTAAATCAATACCACGGGTGTCATAAGAAGAGAGTTTTTTTTTTTTTTTTTTGAGACAGAATCTCACTCTCTTGCCTGGGGCGAGTGCCGTGGCGTCAGCCTAGCTCACAGCAACCTCAAACTCCTGGTCTCAAGCAATCCTACTGCCTCAGCCTCCCGAGTAGCTGGGATTACAGGC